>PVJI01009663.1:0-64266 GCA_004026765.1 Micronycteris hirsuta | reverse complement strand
TACTTTGTTTTAGATACCACAACCCTTTCATGCCCATCTGTTTTCACCCTACTGCACCTAGAAGTACTAAAAAAAAAAAAAAAAAGGCTAAGGTTCTCAAATAATTTTTGAGGATACTCTCTGTAACTATCCCCAATAAGTCACTTCTTCTCCTTCAGATTCTGTTATCTAAAACTATTTCCTTGAATTATACTTAATCCACCAAATCACTGCTAAAACTTTTCATCAATGAACTTGCTAAAAGAATCTATTTTGCACTTTTGTAGCCACATTAACAAAATCTTTTTTTCAACAAAGCAAATCTCAAACCTCCTCTTTCCAAATAATGCCCTTTAGTGCTTTAACCTTTTTTTTTTTTTAAGATTTTATTTATATTTTAGAGAGAGGAGAAGGGAAGGAGAAAGAGAGGGAGAGGAATATCAATGTGTGGTTGCCCCTCACATGCCCCCGACTGGGGACCTGGCCTGCAAACCAGGCATGTGCCCTGACTGGGAATCAAACTGGCAACCCTTTGGTTCGCAGGCCCATGCTCAATCCACTGAGCTACACCAGCCAGGGCTTTAACCTCTTTATATAACTTTGTTTCTTATTGAGTTCTAAAGCTATCAGGAAATCTACATGCCCTGGACAGGAAAAATATTTTTCCTCATTGCCCCATTTCCTCTGAGTCTTCTATTCTTATTATTGCTGGTCTATCTGATCCCATGCTCTTTCTCTCAATTCTGCTCTTTCTAGTGGCCCATACATCCGATCTCCTGGAATCAATGTGATAGCTTTGGTGTCCAACCTTCATGTATTTTTTCATGTCAGTTTTTATAAAAGCTACTACTCCATAAATATTCCAAACATTATCAATTAACCACAACAACTTGTTACTTAACATCAACAGACTTTTAATGTGAAAGGCATTCCCATTTCATCCTATAGAAAGGTAAGTCCAAAAATCAAAGCCAGAAGAAAAAACATTACATACAAGATGTCTGTATTGTCTATTTGTTTCATTTTAAAGCATTTATTAGTTCATCTAACATGATGTTAAAACAATGAACATCAGAGTTTTAGGTTAGTAAGAAAAAGATAAATTCTCTAATATTAAATGCTATGTATCATTTATTCCTTTCAGAATGGCATCCCAATACATACCTCTGAAGAAAATGAGTTTCTTCTGGATTTATCCAAGTAACAGAGAATGATTCAACATTATTTTATTATTTTAAAAAGACTAAAATGTGCCCTATGGACAGCAATAACTCAGTATGCCTAAAGGTATAAGAGTTAACTAAACTGACCATTTACTGAAACTTAAAACTTATTTAAGAGGCTGTAGTTACCTCTTTTTGTAGATGAAGTTTGAAGCAACTGTTTGGCTTTGAGGGAAGTACGAGGCAAATTTTTCAGCCTTTGCGAAGCTGTTGAAAAATAAGGAACTGTAATATTTGCCTGGAAGAACAAGATAAAGGCTATAGCTTCTGTAAACTTGAATATTTTAATACAAACCTGAAAATTTATTAAGAAACAGAAACTATAAGGTGAAAATATATTAGAATCCTAGAAGCAGAGTGATGCTTAGTGCATTAAGTTGGAAAGGAAAGGGGATGAAAATCTTAGTACAAAGTGTGCATACTTTCAGAAATAGTTTCTTATAGGTGAGAAAATCTACAATATGTAAACTGATCAAAATATCAATGAAAAAACAAACCACCAGCAAACATGCTACAGATGCAAAGAATAGAAAGCTATTTAAGTGATGAACACAAGCACACAGTATAGAATAAAATAAATGTAGTACTTTTTCAACACAAAAAAGCGGACTTGGCAAAGCGGTTATTGTTAGATGAACCATCCTACCGTGAAACACTAGTCCCCATACTCAAAAAGGAGAAGAAAACTCAGAACCAGGCAGATCCTCAAGTGGCCACAACCTAGTGCCTTTCTTATGTTCAATGTCATCATGTTGTAGAAGACAACTAATTTGTAATTCAGACTTTGGGTAGCAAAATATCTAGGCTGTGCACATATGCATATGGGGTGGGTGGGGTGTATGTGTGTGTGCGGGGGAGTTGAGACGTTTGGAGGAGTCAGAGCATCTAATCTTTAAGGTAATCAATGAGGAGTTCCAACCTTTCTTCAGAACTCCTAATCGATTAATTGCAACAACACTCTTGACGCTGGCATGTGAGCAGCGGTCAGAGCCACGCGCAGTTAAAGCTGGCTACGGTTCCAGGGAGCTGGTGAGGGCCAGGCCTACCTGTGCAGGCACCTCTTTAAGTGGCTTTAAAATTTCACTCCATCAATTTGAAAGTCAGACTTCATATATCTCTAAGCTAATAAATACATATACTCATATTTATGAGAGAGAAAGAGATTCCATAACAATAAATCTGGCCAAAGTATAAGCAATTACTGGGCTGAGAAAGGGAAACTTTATATATCATCAAAGAGAATTAAGAATTTCTCTTGCACTCTATTTGCTTAACCCTATCAGTGCTTTCTTTTTCTTTCTTTTTTTTTAAAAAGATTTTATTTATTTATTTTTAGAGAGAGGGGAAGGGAGGGAAAAAGAGAAGGAGAGAAACAGCAATGTATGGTTGCCTCTCACATGGCCCTCACTGGGGACCTGGACGGCAACTCAGGCATGTGCCCTGACTGGGAATCGAACTGGGACCCTCTGGTTCCCAGCCCGCACTCAATCCACTGAGCTACACCAGCCAGGACTCCTATCAGTGCTTTCTGATACATTTTTAAAAACTAACAAATGTATGATTTCAAATTTTACAGCACTACACAGTAGCTAAATAATACTTAATACCAACTTAAATATCGCCAGGCAGACTAGCAAAAACCTCTCCAACCCTAAAAAAATAAATTTTGTAATGCTTTACCTCATATCAATCCCACAGAAATACAGGATGCTATCATCATTGAATATTCTTCATTTACATATTTATTCATACTGGCTTTCAACCATTTATACTTTCATCCATTTACTCATTCTTTCAAATCATTATCTACATTATTCCTGATGCTATTTGAGGTACAATGGATTCAGCAGCTAACCGGAGACAAAGTTCCTACTTTCATGGAACTAACATTCTAGGAAAGGAGAAACAGATAATAACAAAGTAAAATATGTATATGGCCTGCCAGATGGTGATAATTGCTATGGAAAAAATTAAGTAGGTAGGAAAGGGGGACAGGAAGTAGGAGACTTAAACTGCAATTATAAATAGGGTGAACAGAAAATACTTCCCTAAATGACATTTGTGGAAGAGCTGAAGGAAGAGAGAAAGTGAGTCGTGTAGGTATCTGGGGAAAGCATTCTAGACAGAAGGAAAAGCTACGGTACAGGCCGGAGACGTAGAGTACGCCTATGTTGGAAGAATAGGAATTAAGCCACTGTGATTGCAGTGGAATAAATGAGGACAAAAGGTAACCAACTGTATGTTATGCTGGCAATCCATAATATCGATTAACCATTAAATTTTTAAAAATGAGGGCTTAATATCAAGTATCATCTTTAATCAACAGTTTTGGAAAGGTCCCATTTAAAATAAATATGATGATTCCAACACATCTTATTTATCCTTCAAGTTGCACGGGTATAGTCACAGTGGCATCTATATAACACAAGAGAAAACTGGCCAATGGTAATTCAAAGACTCAGACTGCAAAGAGAATCAGGCAATACACTCTAAATTTGCCTGATAAAGACAGAATGAAATGAACAATCTTCATTGGATACCACATGGTTATATGTTATCCATATAAGAACAAAAACTAAATTTTTATCTAAATTATCAATCTTAATTTGATCGGTTTTCTAAACACAAAATCATTTTTAAATGTCAAATTATAGTAGTTAAACTGAAAGTCTCCAAATCTTTCTAATAAAGTTCAATGTGTTAGTTGCTTTAAAATATTTATGGTTTTCCTGGTTCCTCTTTTTTTAAAAAAAGATTTTATTTTTTTAGAGAGAGAAGAAGGGAGGGAGAAAGAAAAGGAGAAAAGCATCACTGCATGGTGGCCTCTTGGGCATTCCCCACGGGGACCTGGCCCACAACCCAGGCATGTGCCATGACCGGGAATTGAACTGGTGACCCTTTGGTTCTCAGGCCGGCACTCAATCCACTGAGCCACACCAGCCAGGGCATGGTTCCTTTTTTAATATTTATATAATTTCAAATTAGCAAGACCCACTGTGAGAAGCAAAGATGGTACATTATTCTCTCATGTTACCATTATTTAGGCTAATATTTTCTTCTTCAACTCCAAAAAATCTCTGTAGTTCTGTTAAACATGTAGCATCACTTTTCAAGTCACAGTTTTCTTCAAGTTCCATTTATTCACCCCTGTAGTTCTACAGACCTATTCTTTCCTTTACATCCCCCTTGTCTCCTAAATACGTAATTCAGACCATCATCACCCTATTTTTGGAGTAGAACAGTGTCTTTTTGGGTCTTCCTACATCCAATCCTCTCACCTTGTTCATGTACATCAAAGGGAGGGCGGTTAAAAACGCTGCCCTATCCCACACCACCCCCAAGCGCAGGCAGTAAGTGGGTGTGCTGTCTGTACGAAAATTCAAAAACAAAAATGAAACAAGCTTGTTCTTTTTAATCCTCATGTCCCAGCAATAATAATTTCAGTGATAAATGTTCCTCTCTGAAGAAAATATTGTAATTTGCTGGCCTAAGTTATAAACAACTGCTGTAGGTATGTTTGAGTTTTAATAACACATATGTAGTTTAAAATTAGCACATTTTACTATTTACCCATTAATAAACAATGCAGTTAATATGAAATATAACTAGGAGAACCCCCAATTATATAGTCTCCCCTGACACAGGTGGGTTCAGCTACATGTTTCTTTCAAAAGTAAGCTCATAGTGATTTAAAATCATGCTCACTTCAGCACAGTATGTGCCCAACCCCAGTGGTACAAAAACATATTCCTATATTTAAACAGATTAGAAATAAACAATGATAGTACAGTGATTACAAAATCAATGAAACAGAATGTTAAGTTACTCCAATTCTGTCATTATGTGATTTGAGTATATATTTAAAATTTTTCAACTGTGAAGACTTTTAAAAATCATTAGACTTGATTTGCAAAGGAACAAACAGTATGGCAATTTCTGGAAGTTACTGTAAAATGGGATTTTACAAATATCTGCCAAAGTTTTCCTTACATTGAAGATCTTTCCTATTTGTATAGTAGTTGCTTCATTAAAAACAACAACAACAACAAACCTTTCAGAATTAAAAATGGAAGACTGTTCTTCAATAAACATGAGTGAAGATAAATTGATAAAATTTGGGCATAGTGTGCACTGCAAAGATCAATTCTAAAAAATTACTGATAAATTTTAGAAGCTAAAGCTGTAATATTCACTACTGTAATAGATCAGTATGTAAAAATATTTTTTCCATTAAAAAGGATTAATGTAATTAATTTAAAAGTATTATCCCATTACCTTTTGGGGGTACTATATGTTGATTTGATTATTTATTTATTTTTTAACAAAGAAAATATTTTTAAAATATATTTTTTAAAGATTTTATTTATTTATTTTTAGAGAGAGGGGAAGGGAAGGAGGAAGAGGGAGAGAAACATCAATGTGTGGCTGCCTCTTACACCCTCCTATTGGGGACCTGGCCCACAACCCAGGCATGTGCCCTGACTGGGAATTGAATCAGTGACCCTTGGTTCGCAGGCCCACACTCAATCCACTGAGCTACACTAGCCAGGGCTTTATTATTTATTTTTACTGACACAGTTATGAAACAAAGTTCAATAAAACAATATTTTCACTGTATACATTTTTCCTAGGCATCATTATTATAGCTCATCCCATTTATTTAACATATTTTTGTCATGTGGGGAGTTTTTAAAAATAATCTTCTCCAGGTGTCATATACTAAGTAAGCATGAGCCACTACAAATGAATGTTAACTACTGCTAGGTAAAATGACTCTTGTCCCCATACACCCCAAACATTTTGACTGCTTAAAAAGCCATCCTTCAATCCACCTCCCTCTCCATCTCTAATCTTTTCAGTGTTTCCAAGTCACATATTTCTATTTCATTTTTAAAAAGGTCATCCAGATGGTATCACTGCCTGCACCATTGCCTTTGTTCAGATCACTTCTTGCCTGGATTATGCAACAGCCTTCGAAGTGGTTTCTAGTCTCTCCTCAACTTTAGTCCATTTTCTACATTGCTGCCGCATTGAATTTTCTGAGAAGTAACACTGATTAAAAGCCTACCATTGTTCCCTACACTTAGAGGATAAAATCTAAACTTTTTAATATGAAATTTAAAAACTCTCAGAATCTGTCCCCTACCTACATCTCTCATCCTTAAGACTTCATCATTGATCTCACTGTTGGGAAAATGCCCTCCTTTCTTCATGTGGCAAGTCATAAAATCCCCCTAAACTGGCTGAGATTATCCTTCAGCATCTTTCCTGAAAACCTCTTCACACTGCTGAATTTAATGCCTCCCTGTTCTCATAGAAGTTCCTGTCTATTACTCCCTGCTACTGAAGGGCTTGGCTGTCTCATTCACATTTATATTCTGGGTGCTTATAATATAACATACACCCAAAATAAACCCCTGATAACTAATTAAGGAATACATAAATGACAGACAACTATATAAAGTAAGCATTCAAGATCCTCTACAATCGAGGTCTAAACCAGTGGTTCTCAAACTTGAATATGCTCCAGAATCAACTGAGAGACGTTTCTCAAAAAATAGATTCTGGTCCCCATCCCAGATGTATTTGATAAAATTTTCCAGAAGCAAGGGCCAGAAAAACTACATTTATAAAATTGTTCAAGATTAGATCATTGATCCAACATCACTACACTGCTTATGCTTAAACAGAAGTTCTACATATACTTCATTCATTCTTATATTACTCCATTACGCAAATTTATCACATTTATTTTATGCTTTATAATTATGTGAAATTCAAGTATAACCTTCTAGTGTTTTGGTTCCAAGTAAAATTTGGACAAAAATCCTGTCCCCATGGGCCTCCAGCTATTGGTAAACTTGACAAATGATCCTATTTACCTTTTTTCTGGGGGTATACTCTGTACCCTATACAAAAATGTTCTTCAATTCGGCTCATTGTTAAGCCATGGATAATACTACACTGAATTATGTTGCTCCTTTCTAGCAATTCCCAATGAATGAATCATGCTCCAACAAAGACATCCAAGAATATTTTCCAAGATGCCTACTCATTTGCAGTTAGGTCAGCATGATGTAATCCAAACACTGATTGGGAAGAAATCAGGAGACTCAGGAAGGAGGGCGTAATTTGGCTTGGTTTTGCCACTTTTCTAGTTACATGATGTTGTACATATAATTTATATGGATCTCTGCTTCCTCTCTATAAAAATAAGAAATGGGCTATTGTTATATTCAAATGAGATAATACATGTGAAAGTAAACATTTTAAAATACTAACCAAAGTTTGAGTATTACTACTTTTCTTAAACCAGCAGACTGTCTTAGATTCTTCTCTCTTCTCTTTCCTTATTTCTGAACAAATAATTCCTATATTTTTCTGAAAACTAAACTTTCTACTAACCCATACTCTAGTAGTCTTAGAAAGTAAGGCACTAGTCTTGTGAAAAACTCTGTCCCTGATAAACATCCCCTCCTTTAGCTGGGGAAACTGAGAAAATGACAGGTATCCATGACCTCTGCAATGCTCTGGTTTTCTTAAACTTTTTAAGTTACTCACATTTTCCAAATATAAAAGTCAGAAATTAATAATAGATATAAAAATGAAAATATATAAGAACTCTCATAATAGTCATATTTTAATGCCAGCATCCACAATAATGCAGCCACAGAAAGTATGCATATACAATAGTGATTGGCAGAATAACAAGGCAAAAGAAGTGGTCCCTTAGGTGGAAATAACAGCACCCTTGCAAAGTTAGGTTCATGCAGATCAGCAAGTAAGAACCAAAGCTTTACCACTCAAGAGCTGGAAAAACAAATACTTAAAACAAAATGCAACTTCTATTATACCAACTACATAAAAAATAAAAACTACTAATTCATGTTTAAAGTGTATAAAACTTGCTATTACATTTGTAATTATTTATAAAAACAAAAAGACTATTATGAAAACAGTATATAACACATACATACTAATAAAAAGAACACATATATATTTTTATGTATCAAAGACATGCTTAAAATGCTTTTTATGTATCAAAGACATTTCTTAAAATTTTAAGAAATATAGACAGCAATTATTTTAAAAAGGTGGTACCCTACTTTCTCTTCTGCCTGTAAATTAATCAAATATTGAAATACTCCATTATGAAACCACATACATATTTAAACACTTAGAAGTAAATTAGCGATTAGATCTCATTATGCATCCCTATATTTTTTCCTTAATTATGGACTTCTGGGGAGAAAAGGAAAACTAATTCACCTACAGGGAAAATTTCTAGAGAATTAGCAAGTGATTATTCAGTGGTAATTCTATCACTAAAGACAGAGTAATTATTATAGAGTTTAAGATATGGTCAATTTATTTTTCTATTATTAACATTTTTATCCTGGTTATCATCCTTTTCTTTTATTTTTGTGAAGAATTATTTTTCATTTTCATGCAGCGTTGAGTTGCTAGAACAGTTCACATGAAGAGTGTGTGTGAGGGCACAGGAAACAACCCTGAGCAGAGTTGGTACTGATGATGTAATAAGGTAAAGGATACAGATATAGCTGGTTTTATCACAGAACTGGGAAGCTGTTTGAAGATAATTGTGTAAAGTTTTGAGAAATTCAAAACTTAACAATTTAAACAAAGTATAAAAGCCCCTTTGAAAGTCAAACACACATGATGTTTTGGATTATCTGTATATAGGGTATAAAAGTGAGTTTTATTACTTAATCTTCTCAATGATATAACATTTTCTGTTGTATTAACACTGTGGATTGCTTTTTGTTTCAGGCAAATATACAAGGAGAGGGAAAAAAACAGAAACAGGATTTCTTAAGTGTCAAATAAATTTAATTTGCAAGTTTAGAGGCACAAAAGCTATCAACATTGTAGGGATAGGAGTACAAATTGCACCTTTACTTTCCTTTTTAAACTTTTTGGTATTCCTGTTTTCTTTATCATTTCATTTGAGTGTCATAATGGCACTCTTATTAATTACACAGTTCACAAGATCTAGAATACTAAGTTTAAAATTTAATTTGGTACAAAGACATGTTTGTGTACATAACCAGCCAAATAAATGAGGTATACAAATCTCTGGGTAACAATTTTCCACAGTGCTAGATTTTAGAGTTTATCTTAGAACAAAGCAGAAACAGTATTTCTGGATAATTTTTATGTTTTAGTACTAAACCATGGATGTAACAGCTTTCGAGGTGGACTTGGGCCCTTGAGCAGAATCAACATGGGTTTGAACCCTAACTTGCCACTTATAAGCTGTAAGATCATAGATAAACTATTTAACTATTCAAAGCATCACCTTCCTAATTTGTATACATGTTAATAATTGGACCCACTTCATAGAACTGGTCTGAGGGTTAAATAGGATTATGCATGTATAGTACAGTACAAGGAAAGTTTTTGTAATATAAATGATATCATGTGCAATTGGTAAATAAGAAAGTTTATCAATATTTTCACAAAAGTCATTTGGGTTCAAATGTATTTTTTCTTGGCCTGTTGATTTTCAAGCCACCAATTAACAGCAGCTTAATACAAAGTACACAAAAAGTCAGCTAAACACAACAGAACCAAGGAAGAGCACAAGGGAATTAAAAAAGAATCGAAGGCTTTCAAAGTTGTATTACTCAATAAACAAGTTATAAATGAAAAGACAGTCAACAATGTCATGTTTGTATCTTCCTCCCCACAGCTTTGAGGAAATGAAGAAACAAATCACGGACAGTGATATGCCACAAAGGAACTGAATGAACCAGTCAACAGGACTGATGACGTGAGCTGTGGGATGCAAGGCATGAATACTGAGCATTTCTAAGATTGTAGAAATAACTGTGACAGTTTGTTTAAAACTGGATTCACTGCTATCCGAGTTACAAGCGATACTTTTTAGAAAATGTTTCGTTCTTTTTAAATCACCTTGTACATTAAGTACACAGTGCCCATCTACTCTCACATCACTGCTTGGCTCAGTTTGGTCACTCTTTCTTAGAAGTTCTTTCTGCATTATTTTCTTTGATCTTTGTTTAAGCTGCATAAATCTCCTTAATTCAACAATCTCAACCCTCCCTTTTCATCAAGTCACCTTCAACTATTTTTACAAGTGAACTTTATATTTGTTGGAGTATTTATTAAGAATTTAAATGCTTTTAATTGTGCTAGTATTTTTATAGGATCGTTGTTGTCTTTATTAATGCTCTAGTAAGAAAGCTGCTCGAGTTTTAAGTGGTCTGTTCTAGAACTATTGTCTCCCACCTCCCAAATCCTGTCATTTATAATGGACAGTATTGCAGAATGTGAGGTTTTTAAGGAATATACAGGGTCCAGCACAAATAATGCCCCTTGTTTACTGCAAAATCATAAACATGTAATTCTGTAACATAACAATATCACACTCAAGCACACCATATAACATTTTAGGTGAAATGTTCAAATTGAAACTATAAATTATTACACCCACATTATTACCCTACCAACCACACTCAAGCAGGCATTTCTTCTGCCAGATCCTGTATATTTATATATTAAACAGCCAGACTTTGCTTAGTTTAAAATGTGGGGAGACAGTTTCACACAGTATAAGTATTGATATAACTGGGTATCTAATAGGGACAACTTTTAAATTACAATATAGCTATGATCATCTTATAGCAAGTAATAATCACTACATTTTACTAAATAGTTCAATACAGCTACTGAGCACAAAACTAGTATCTACAACATGAAAGCTACTTACTGGCTGAAGCCTGAGGTTGCATGCGAGGAATTCCTCCATTTGGCACTTGAAAATTCGAGTCACTCCTGCTGCTTTTCACAGAGTCAACTTGTGTATTAGATGTTCGGGACAGGTTTGGAAGACTGCGTCTTAGTTTTTCTGCGACAACAGAATTTTAGTTAAAAAAGGCTTTTTTTTTCAGATGGAAAAAGAAAACGATTAATCAGCATTCAAAAATCAAATTATTTAAGCATTCTTTATATTTTAGAAGAGGTAACAGGAAGTACATATTTTTTTAAAAGATTTTATTTATTTATTTTTAGACAGAACGGAAGGGAGGGAGAAAGAGAGGGAGAGAAACATCAACGTGTGGCTGCCTCTCACATGGCCCTCACTGGGTACCTGGCCCACAACCCAGGCACATGCCCTGACTGGGAATCAAACCGGCCACACCTTGGTTCGCAGCCCAAGCTCAATCCACTGAGCTACACCAGCCAGGGCAGGAAGTTCATATTTTATAACAATACATAACTCAACCCAGATTCTATAAGTGACTGGAATAAGAGAAACTTTAAAATGAACTAGAAATTATTTATTTAAATAAAAAATTTATATACAGGTCACTTCCTGAGTAGAACAAAGCAAAGCTAACATAATCAAGTAAAATTAAATTAACTTTCTCCTTTATTTTTGTATTGATTCACTATTAATAAAATGATAAACTAACTCTATTCTTGATCTACCTATATGGAAACCTTGGTAAAAACTGTTACTTTCATACTGAAATATGGAGCAAAAATTTTTCCAGGAACATTCTGATTACCTTCATTTTTCACACTGCTTGTCTGTAAATCCGTGGGATGGCCTTGAAGTGAAAGGCGAGGTTGCTGTAAGCGGCTAATCATAGGCTGTGGGGACACTCTACTGTACTCTATTCCCCGAGCAGGAGACCGTGAACGAGGTGAGTTTCTGGGTGACTGCTTAGGTGATGGTCGGGGTGAATTGCGTGGTGATGGTGAAAACCTGTTAACAGCAGGGTATACTGCATGATGCATATTGTCATCTTCATCATCTAAACTTTGTGCATCAAGTTCCTGATCACTAAAAGTACCCCGTCTTGTGGAATTGCAAGATGAACCAGAACTGCGCCGAGATGTGGTGGCTGCATATTCTTGCCGAAGACCTGACGATAATGAATGTGTAATTTTATTTCTTTAGTTATATTTGTAAACATTCAAATATTTTTAAGGTCTAAAAACAAAAGATTATCACTGAGAAATTAAAATAGAGTATAAAGTAAAACTCTCTACTTGAAGCACTGTAGACATCTTCCCATAAAGATGCATAAATCACATCTAAAAAGTTATTTTTAAAATAAAATTTTATAAATCTTTGCCTAATTTCAGCATTTCTTCTTGAATCTGAAATCTATATTACAAGTAGAACCATAAATTTAAAAATATTTCTACTCCTAAAAACAGTAATCCAAATTTGAGATGAACATTAAAGGAAGCAATTATTCTTCAGCCAGCAAAGAATATACAGTGAGTAAATAAACCCCCTAGATACCAAATCTTTGGGTTAATCTTATTCAAGAAGTTGATGAAGGAAACGTCTATCCCATCCTTAGGAATTCAGTTATTTGGGCATAAATGAAATTTCCATTGCTTCATAACCCAAGAGTCTTTAATAATATGAGCTTAAATTCTAAGCCATCAAGTAAAAATTTTCAAAGGAACCCCTTATGTATCCTGATACCTCCAGAAGCACCCTAGCAACCTTAGAAGCCCATTAAATAATATAAACATTTCTAGAATAAAAATAATCATTGATACATATTAAATGAGAAAAAATTATAATCTGAAAAAAGTTTTTAGATATTTTACAAAGAATTCAGATAAAGTTTTTAGATAGAATTTAGATATTTTGAGCAAGTCCTGCTAACTATTAGCAGTGCGGTCTAAAAGATCTGTTAGAACAGTATTCCAAGTTTTAAGTTACATATTCATACCACAGTCCCTCCTTATCCACAGTTCCACATTTTGTGGTTTCAGTTAATCACAGTGAACTATGGTCTGAAAATATTAAATGAAAAATTCCATAAATAAACGATTCATAAGTTTTAAACTGTACACAGTTCAAAGTAGCATGATAAAAATATCACACCGTCCCTCCGCAGTCCTGCCTGGGATGTGAATCATCCCTTTGTCCAGTGCATATGCTGTATATACAGTACGATAAGACATTCTGTGTGGGGGAGAGAGACCACAATCACATGACTTTTATTATAGTATAGTGCTGTAACTGCTCTATTTTATTATCTATCTGTCACTGTGCCTAATTCATAAATTAAACTTTATCACAGGTATGTATGTATAGGAAAAAAACATTGCATATGTACAGTATCAGGCATCCCTTGGGGGTCTTGGAAAGCATCCCCCACTGAAAGTGGGATTGAGAGGGAACTACCGTATACGGAAAGAGCTATCAATATGGTTCTCTAAAGCAGTGAGTGAGAAGCACACAGGGTATCAGATCCCCAGGGCCCACCTAGCCCTTTAGTCAGGTTTGGGGACCACTGTAGTAACCACAAGTTACTTCTGTCTTACAATAGCAAACAGGGCACTAAAGTCAACTAACAAAAGACAACAGACAAGTGAAAAGAGCTCTTTAGAAAAGAAAAATCCAAGTCTCCATGCAGGCTCTCCACTAACAAGGGGGGCCCGAGTCGTCACAGTCACCATGGGGTTGTTTGTTTCTCATCCTGGAAATGAGGGGGCTTAATCAGGTGACAGTCCAAATCTGTAATTTTACATTTCTATTACCAAAAAACTGGAGAATCGATGTTGTAAAAAGGAAAATCATTCTCTCAAAAAAACAACTGGTGTTTTCAAGGAGAAATCACACACATTTTTGGTATCCTTTTTTAATTCACCAGGAAAATAAATATTTGTGTATGCAGATGGCTTAGAAAGGGTTATTAAAGTAAGTCTAAAATTTCTTTTCACTAAAGCACAATATGAAGCTATAGCAAATGGCTGCATTTCTAACAAAATACTGCGGGGGGCGGGGCGGGGGGAACAGGTGTCCAAAAGAAAGAATTGGTGAGTTTACCCTAAGTTACAGTCCGGCAGCATCCTTTATTCTCCTTTTGCACCCATGACAAGAACTAGCCCCTCACTGGCTGACCATGCCACAGACTGAGTGAGGTTTATACGAAATTACAGAAGAAGAGAGTTACATGTTATTAGCTCCTAGGGCTAAAGTTAAATAAAGCAAGCATCGAGTCTCCCTATCTTTCTGAGGGAAGTTGTGTGAAAGGGAAATGAATCAGCAGAGTAAGAAACATTCCGCAGTTTCCTAATAAATGTTCTAACTTGATAAAACTTAGTATATATTTACATAAAAGGGTCTAAAAGTTGTGGAACTAAATTATAGCAATGCTCCATTACCCTCAGTCCACTGCTACTGTAAAATGTGTACTTCAAGGATCTTTTTATTATAAAGGTTAAAGGGACAGCTTTAGAGATATTGCTTAGGCTAGGATATTGCTCAGGGTTAAGCCCATGGCATCCACAATAAAATGTATAGGAAAGAATAATATTATAACCACCATCTTACATTCAGATGATAGCCAGGGCATCCATGAACCCTTGAAATAGTATGAAATACTGTGTGCTTATATACATTTTGAGAATGATAGGGGACAATAATTTTTATTGGATTTTTAAAGGTGTCTGTGACCAAAAAAGATGCAAGGACCACTCTGCAAAGTAACATCACATGCTTTATTTAATTTAAAGTCACAAAGTCAAAGTTCTCATACAGGTCTTTTCTATGTTCTATACCATACATTCTAAGGGAGGTGACATTTGTCCCAAGGGAGTTAAAATTGGTTCTGAGGATGTGAAAAAAATCTTAGATACCATAATACACAGGTGGCAAACACAAGGCCCGCAGGCAGACTCCGGCCTTCCACCTTGTTTTATCCGGCCGGCACCTTGTTTCAATCTAGCGGCAGCACTGAGCTCTCACTTAACTGTTAAGGAGTAGTTACATTTATACAGTGCTAACATTATACTCGGCCCTTTGAAGGCAACTGTGAGGCTGATGTGGCCCCCGGTGAAAGTGAGTTTGACACCCCTGCCATAATAGATTGTGTTCCTCATAGTATATAAAGAGAAAGAAAGTATATTTGTGGTATTAAAATTTCATGAGGGAGATGGGAAAAAAAAGGAAAATTTTTCTAAAGACAACAGACAAGTGAAAAGTCTGTTTACTTTTTTCCCTGAATAAAAGTAAAAAGGCATCTTAGGGGGCAACAATGCAAAAAAGGTTGAGAAACACTGGTCTACATTAAGAAAACCCAGAGTATGGGGAGGGGAGAAGGTGCAGACAACTGTAATTGAACAACAATAAAGTAATTATGAAAAAAAAAAGAAAAAGAAAACCCAGAGTAATAGAGTATTAACTACACAAGTGAGTTCCAGTGCAGAGTAACATGCAGGGCGTGATTACCAGTCATGGAAGCAGAGCTTTTGAAGCCTGCCTGTCTTTGCTCTTGACATAGCAAACTGCTCTATATAAAATGGACTCTGGAAACAAATTAACGAACAAACGAGTCCATATGTTGAATAAGCCTATAAAATTCCAACATTTCTATTCTTTCTACACTATTATTTTTCAATACTTTAAGACATATTTAATACCCACAACAAAATTACGTTGTATGAAAGTCCTCGACTTTAGCAATTAAAATACTTACTTTCTTCCTGCATCCGAGCTAGAATCTGCACATCAGTTACATCATTTAGCTTATAATTGGATCCAATTGAATCTTCATCTAATTCTGAAGCACTTAACTCACTGTCTATAGAGGACTGAGGACTGAGTGGAGGATTTCTGTCTGATGAACTTTTCAAATTACCTTAAAAAAGAAAAAAAATTCAAACTTTGGTGAAACAAAAACTGAATAAACATCTGTTGTAGTTAACTGAATATTATATCTTTTCATTCAGTTCATTATTATTCTGCTTTGCTTATAAAATTCCCAAATACTGAATAAAAACTGACCTTACTAAGAATAAAGAAGGCTATGAAGATTCCTAAATATATTATGGCATAAGCACAAAACATTTTCCTTTACTGTAACTTATCTATCCTCTTACAAAACAGTTAAGCTTTCAACACAGTTCCTGGTAAGTAGTTTTCACTAATATATTTTAGAGGACTTGAACTTTTACAACACAGCCAATGATACTGCTCTATAAATAGATCAATTTATGATGTGATGTTTTCTCCTTCCAAATTCACAGTCATTAGCCAGTACCGTCATCTTTTTCCCTGAATAAAAGTAACTATTTTTGCTAAACCAGAATACTATAATTTGAGGAAAATCAGGATTCCTTAGAAAGTTAGAAATAAACCAAAAAAAGAACACTAGCTCATTTCTGCTCCATTATGCCATGTTTACCAAATTCTTCTGGCAAACCAGTAACAGTGATCCAAGCAATTCTTGGAAATTTAGGAGTGCAGCACAAAGATGAGGTGAAGAAAATGACTACACAAAAAAAGTATTTGATCATTCTAAACCAAAAGGGGGACAGAAGACAGGCCAGAGGAATAAAAGACGTACATATCCAAAAGAGTCTAACTTGTTTCTAAAGAAATGCTTTCATCAGATCTACTTCTAGTGGAGAATAATAAAATCATAACAGTGTCACTACTATTTCTGATACTAATTTATCTGAAATGCTTGTTTTCTAGAATTTTCACTGTAAGCTCCAACATGAAGGCACATAAGAGCAAGAATATGAAACAGTTAATGTTCATATTATTGAGAAGATAATAGGAATAGGAAAGTCAGGCTCAACAGTGCCTGAATAAAATTCTTTATATTAAGCAAATACAGCAGATTAAAGTTTTTAGTATGACAGTAATGGGTGAAATAGGTAGCAAGTAACAACCTATGTGCAAAGCAAACAGCAGGATCAACGAAGTCATAGTCTAGGGAGCACTCAGGTCAAAATGTGAGATGGTTAACAATTCTTTAATTTTTAAGGAAGTTACAATAATTAGCCATAACAGTAGCAATAAGAGTAACTGAATGAGTGAATTCTAACAAACAGTAAGCCAAAGAGTAACAGCTCAGTCACAGAATGAAAACAGAACATTCTTTCCCCAATTTATAGCAATGTATCCCTCCCGTTTCATTTAGAGCTCCAAACACTCTTTTAACACATTCACATAGAGCCTTATACTGTTATCTAAGTGCAATATCAATATTAAAAACCTATAAAAAAGTTTTTAACTCTATAGCTTATTTACAGCCCAAGTAAGCTATTTAATAAGTATCTATCGGCTAAAATAATCAAGCGTGGGATCCTACTTAATGAAGCCAGCTTTAAAAACTTTTAAGTACATGCTAAAGAAAACCTCATGGATGTAAACTGGCTTATCTGAATCCCTGTGTAGAGTATGTGGTGCCAAGTAGCTCCTCAATGATACTTCCTCTAATCAGTTAAAAGTTTCACAAATAAAATAACACGAACTACAGATGAGTAAGGTATTTTCTAAGATAGGGCAGTAAGTTAAAAACCATTCTTTAATTGCTCTATTTCATTTTCTCCTTACCTGAATTTCCAGGAAGTATTAGCTGTTTGACTATAGGAGGTCGCACTGGGGTTGAGGACGGAGAATTGAAACCACTGCTATATGGGCTGCTTGCATTTGGACTGTAAGGACTTGAGTAACTCATGGAGTTGAAAGGGTTATTATATAAGTTCTGCCTCTTGAGAGCTGCATTAATGAGAAGGGGAAATTAAATTTAGTAACTGAGAAAAAGTTAAAATTTTATTACAAAATTTCTCCTATTAGGAAGTTCATCAAGTAATGATATATCTCAATACAGAAACATTCTAATAAGTAGTGAGGGAACATATATTACATTAATAATTCCAACAAAGTATTTTCATTATCTTAAATTGTGTTATGCAAGTAAAAGAGTAGTCACACCAAACAACAAAATAATATCATAGGAAGAATATCTCAACAAATTATTAACCACTAAGTGAATTTACTTGTATCTTATTGGAAAGTTTATTCCAACTAAATCAACCCCAAATGGCCCTGAAAAATAAAATGAATGTAAAAGCATATTTGTATTTTCTCATTTTTCTAAAACAAACTATATTGCTTAAAAAAAAACAAACTATGAAATGAGTTTTTAAAAATAACATTTTCGAAGCTTGAATTTTTGAAAAATAAAAAGCAATATTAACTATTTGGCTAGGTTAACATCAAAACATGTGAGAATTCACTCTCTCTTTTTTTTTAAAAGTCCTTCCCCGCCACCATTTTCCGGCCTAACAAGGATATTTCTGCCAACAAGAGAAAAAACTTAGTGCTATGGATATAAAATAGAAATAGTATCAAGTGTAATTATATACAAGAAAAATTAATACTTAAAATAGTATTTCTTTCTTCTACCCTATTCTAAAATCCACAGTTTATTCAATATTTCTGACCATCAGCAAAGCACTGTGTGGAAACAGAGAAAAGGTAACATGGTGCTTTTTCTCAAGAGGCTTATAGCCAAGGAGTGGAGGCAGAAAGAAACAATCATTTCAAGACAAAATGAAATTAGTATAATAAAGGTGCAAAGGTTTGTGGAAATTAGGGAGAAAAGAGTAAGTTATCACAATCGAGAGAAACTAGGTAAGTCTTTTTGGAAGGAGAGGCACTGCAGCAGTCTTAAGAGAATAAATAATAATTTAATCCGTGGCTGAAAGTGGGGAAAGTATGTGCTTTCATCCGTCTGCGTTCATGACAAGAACAGAAGCCACGCCTTGAAAATGCACAGCAGGTTCAGGGAGTAAGATGAGTAATCTAGAGAGGCAAAGCACGTGGCGAGGGACACGACAGGGAAACCCAGCAGGCGCCAGGTTAGGAAAGCCTGCAACACTCTGCTCAGGAGTTAAAACTCTACTCAACAGCAATGATGATGCCACCAGTGATTCTGGAGCAAGAGTATGATAAAACTACTTTAGAGAAAAAAAATTAATGGAAATTTTGATGTTGAATAGATTAGACTGAACTAGGTGGTACAGGTGACAAAATAAGAAAAAAATGATAAACATTAAAAATTGGAAAGGATTACTAAAGGAAAAAAATAAGATGACTCTGAAGTTACTGGTTTGAATACTGGCAGAATAGTGCTCTTGGGAGGAACATATGCTTTCTGTTTTATTTGATAGTGCAGGAAGTTAAACACAGCAGTTTTATACATATTTACTATGAGACAGCACACTACATTTTATACATATTTAGGATGTAGTATGTGGGATGATCTCAGAAATATCAACCTGAGCAGAAATGGGGCTGCTAACTTCTTCCTTTCTCTTTACTCCTCGATCTCCTTTGAAACTCATTCTCTTTTACCTGGTTATTTATTTAATCACTAGCATTTCAAGTCTTCAGCCCTTTTATCTTCTCACTCGGTACACCATGTTCTTTTCCCAGAGACATTTCATTCATTTCCACAACATTAGTTATTATCTACATGCCCAACACTCCTTTCATTATTTGTATCTTCAGTCCTAAGCATTCCTGAGCTTCAGCTCCACGTACGCTGCCCGTGTAGTCTCCCTGTCGGTACGGCAGGTGTGCCCAGGGGCCAACGTGTCCACATCCACCTCACAACTTTCCCACTTGAATTCTCTTCCAAGGTCCCTGTTTCAAAATAACCTTCATCCTGTCACACAGCCAGAAACCTAGAAATCACTGTTGATACTTTATTTTCCCTCATTTCCTCATATCTGGTTCATTCCTTTTTACTCCCCATCTTTTCATCTCCACTGCCACCCTTTCACCCCAACACACACCACCGCGCTCCCATAATCCATCTTCCTTAAGAGCATTCCACGTTCACTTTCAGCCCTCTCCACTCTACTCTCCACACGGCAGCTAAGCAAGACTTCATCAAAATGCAAATCTCGTCTTCCCACCCTTACACACCACACCCTTAAACCATTTGATACCCTCTCATTGCTTTTACAGTCAAGTCCGAAATTTAACGTGGCCTTATGTAAGGCCTTGCAGAGTCTGGCTTCTACAGCGTTCTCGCCTTAGCTCACATTGCTTCCTTCCTTACTCTTCCCCAGCCACCCTGGCTTGCTCTAGTTCCTCATGCATGCCATGCTCCCTCCCACAGGGCCTCTGCACAGGCTGCTTTCTACCTGGAACACCCTAACACACTTTCCCCTTTCTCCTTAGCCCATTACATTTTTCTGAGTCTTTAGGATTCAGGTTAAACATCACTTCCTAAGGTAAAATTCCTATTTCTCAGAGCACTGTATACCGTTCCTTTACTATAGATCGCCAGTTAAAATAATTACTTGTATTTCCATTTCCCCTACTAGATGATAAACTCCATGAATGCAGACACAGTGTTTTTACTCATCATGTATCCTCCATCCTTTCCCCAAAGCCTGATACATTAACAGGCTCTCAATAAATATTAATTGAATATACACAGGAATGAATAAGATTAATTTGAATGCAGATGATACTAAATACCACATGGATGGATAAAATCATCGAAACAGAGAGAAGTAGCGCAAAAAAAGAGAACTGGGGAGCCCTAAACTTCAAAGATGGCCAGATAGGTAGGTGTAGGAGGAATGCAAACTTTAATGGGTACAGTATTTTAGAATGGGATAATGAAAAAGTTCTGGAGATGGGCAGTAGTGATGGTCGCTTAGCAATGTGAATGCACTTCGCACCACTAAACTGTATATTTAAAAATGGGTAGAGAAGAAAATTCTATGTTGTGTGAATTTTACCACACGTGCACACGCGTGCGCGCACACACACACACACACACACAAAGGGGGCAGACGGAAGAATATTCAAAGACTATGCAAAAGACAACAGCAGGGAGGGTAGGAGAAGCTAAAAGAGACAATGCACTACCACAAAAGGCAAGAGAAGAACATCACAGGGACAAGTGGCAGAGCACTGCAGAGATAAACTGTTCCGCCAAGAAGCTTTCTTTGCCTTATCAAAAAAGATGTTTAAAAAACAATCTCTCCTCCAACTCAGGAAAAGGGGGTTTAGGGCTACAAGGTTCAAAATTGAAATAGTCAAGCTATTTTTCCTTTAAATATACATTATATTCATAGCTACAGCTCTATATCTATACCTGTATTATATTCACTATATTCATAGCTGTAGCTGTTTTCATATAGAGCTGTATCTATGAATATAATGTGCATATATGCCTATAAAATCTAAATATTATTAAACAGATCTAGTACTTGATTACATCTAATTTTGGTTCAAGAGTAACAGCTTCTCTTATGCATATCCTACTATCTTTAATACCTTTTATAATAAAACAAAAAGCCACTCACTAAATTGCTATTTTTGAGGTGCAGCAACTTCGGTTTTCTCCTCTAAGTCCAAGTTGTTAATTACCAACTGCTAATAGTTCCCATTTCTTGGGATGCTTTAAACCAGGAATTGGTGAACTACACACGGTGAGCCAAATCCAGCCCACCACCTGTTTCTGTAAATGAGGTTTTATTGGAACACCGCCACCCCTGTTCATGTATGCGGTATCTATGGCTGCTCCTGTGCAATGGGGCAAAGGTGGGGAACTGCACCAGAGACCTCGTAACCCACAAAGCCTCAACCATTTACCATCTGGCCCTTCACAAAAAAAGTTTGCCAACCCCTGTTTTATACGCTTATTTATCTAGTTATTGTCTGCTTCTTCTAATAGAAGATAAGTTCTAGGAAGTAAGGGACTTTTTGATTTATTTTATTCATTGCTATGGCCTCAGAGAAAAGAACAATGCCCACTAGCACATGGTAGGTTATGAACATATACTTTTGAAGGATAAAAATTTTTAATTAAATTGTAAAATGTACTTAAATTATTTCTAAGTACTAGAAAATTTTTCCCAAAAATATTTTAAATAAATGTCTAAATAATATCATTTCACTGAAATGTTAGAAATTTTCCAGTTGCTTCCAATTGTGAAATACTAGCTTGTCTGCTAGCCTGCCTACATATTTCTAAAAATCTCTTATGAACGTAATTTAAATCAAGCTCCAGGATGTAATTCGAAAAACATTTGATATTCAGACAAAAACATTTAAAAAAGTACATAAAGGCTATTGCTTTTTACAAATGGATTCTCTACACCAGGGAAAAGATTTTATAGTGTCAACACTGGCTCCGAAGCTCTGTAATCATATCTTAGACGTTATTTTCATATAATAACCATTACTCCCTACCAGCAACCAACGGTGCTTATGCCCATGTAACTGTTTACCCTCCCCTTTGCCTCCCGTGACCACTGTCAGCACATTATTTCGATATAACACCAAAATAAGAGATACAAAGCAAAGAACCCAAACACCTATTTAGCATTAGTAATCATGCACCAGTCCTTTACTATGAGAGTATTCCAGAGAATAGTAACATTCTCAAGAGACAGAGAAATTCCAAGAAAGAGTCAATAACAATTTTCCTACATTTCTACCCACACAGACATGCTACATTAAATGCCATAAATAGTCAGACACATTCTGCCAGCTTTGAGAATACCATAAACAAAAGAGCATAAAGGCAATTTAAACTCAAAATGCCAAGTTAAAAGCAAAAAAAAAAAAAAAAGCAAAAATAACAAGGGAAATGAATACATTTACTAAGCACCTACTATGAGTCAGAAAAACATGCTAGGCTCCTTCATCGACATTATCATTTAACCTTTGAGACAACCTTACAAGGCTCTTTATTCTTATAAGAAAACCTAAGTAATGCGCAGTCACAAATTAATTAAGTGCTAGAATGAGAACAAGGTCTTTTGGGTTCTCCACCTGTATCTTTCTACCACATCAGAATTCCCACAAGCGTGGTGAGATAATTTTAGATAATACCAGACAAATATTTTTTAAATAGTTAAATTTAACTTGTATTAGGAAAAAATGTACTATCACATAAAATCCATTATTTCTTGAATATTATTCTTTAAAATAAGGCTAAATAAAAATGAGATTGAAAAAAGTAAAGTAAATAGCAAAACAAGGTTTTGTGCACATGGCAAAAACTCATGATGGCATGCACAACAGGATTCGAAAATCATTACCAAGCAAAAACATCTTCAACCATATACTTGGGCGGGGGGTGGGGTAGGGAGGTTAATTAAAGAAAGCAAAGAGATGAATTTACAAGTAAAATTATAGACATACCTGACATAGTTTGATCAAGTTTGTGGATAAGAGATTTTTTAGCACACTCAACATCAGGACTTGGGTAATCCAAAACTTGCCTGCACCAAACTAACGGGCTAACCGATTTCTGCATTGGTGTAAGTTTTTTCTTTGGTGATGAATATAGCCTAGAAGAAAAACAAAAATGAAAGGGTAACAGTCATTATTAAGGACAAGGTTAAAAGACAGGGATCTCTTTGAACAGATTTAAACAGAGGAGGGGAGCAAAAATAACAGAGTATGTTTTAAAATCACCCACACTTACTTTGTGCACTGGAGGAAAATGACACTATCACCATCAATACAAATCCATATTATATGAACCCAAATGAGGCCAACTGTCCAATCCAAAAATGGGTCTTATTTTTCTTTTTTACTCTTCACAAAAACTATGAGGAAATATCTATCTTTAAAGCAGCTTATTGTTTCAATAGTACTTAATTAACTGCCTAATATAACCATATCACTTAGACTTGTTTAGGAGGCAGAATGGAAAAGATATTTTGCTTTCTATTTCCCAGTTCTCTTTCTACCACAAACCACACAAACATCTACCATTAGCAATTCATTTCTTTTAGTTAAGCAGCACCCATACAGTAGCTCTTTGTTCAAACAATATTTTATTTTTTTTTGAAGATTTATTTATTTATTTTCAAAGAGAGGGGAAGGGAAGGAGAAAGAGAGGGAGAGAAACAGCAATGTATGGTTGCCTCTCACATGGTCCCCACTGGGGACCTGGCCTGCAACCCAGGCATGTGCCCTGACTGGAAATCAAACCAGGGACCCTTTGGTTCGCAGCCCACGCTCAATCAACTGAGCTACACCAGCCAGGCCTCAAACAATATTTTAGAGAAAAGCAACGCTTTAGGTCCTTAATATGAATGGATTTATAAAATTACATCAATCAAAGGAAAGAAGGGACAGTAGTTTATAAATAAACTCCTGGGTAAGGTATGCAAAAAGAAAAAGAACAGAAGAGAACGGTGGGGTGTACTTAAATTTCCTACTTCATAATTTCCCCTCAAATTAGTCCCTATTATGTCAATTGGTATTAATTTATTTCAAATGTGACTCCATATGAAAAATGTGAAATAACTTGAATTTTACCAGAGCGGTTTTTAACTTAAGACACTTTTTAAGTAGAATTAAGTAAACAAAATTATGCTTTGATATATCTACATACTTAAATGTCTCAATAAAGCAAGGAGTCAATAATTCACACTTTACATTAATCAAGTTAGGACAATAAAATGAAGTATATTCTGGAATAAACACATCTCTATAGTACTGGGACTGACAAAAACTTTACAAAAGCAATAAGTACATTTACCATCTCTTTGCTTTTCTCCCCTATCTATAACTTAAGTCTGTCACTCGTATCAATTATTTAACTCTGATCAAGATCATCAACACTAATAGGGGAAAATTACCATTCTCTAGTCAATAATGGATATTCATCTGGACAAAAATAATGAGATAGAATCCTGATATATGAAATAACTTATTAAATCAAAATGAAAATGAAACCAATGGGTTTCATTCTATTATTTCCAACTTAAATTCTGCAAATGTCTCATAATAAATCTCTGCCTCAGCATGCCAGCTTTCACTGTATATCATACACTGATATTCCATGTTAGCATGTATTTAGCAAGTAAAGTCTATAGATGAATGACAAACATTCATAAAACCACTTTATGATATTACCCCTGTTATTAACTTCTCCCCGCACTAACTGGTTTCACACAATTTACCCACAGGACCCCCATGTACTTACTAGTATGTTCCTCTACTATTAGTTATAATACTCATTTTAAAAAGTGCAAGCAACATGAGTGAGCCTCAAAAAACATGCTCAGTGAAAAGAAGCCAGACACAAAAGAACACATTTTGTATAATTCCATTTATATAAGTGTCTACAAAAGGGCATGGAGCGGATAGTAGATTAGTTGTTGCTTAGGAGTGAAGGTAGGAATGGGGATGAGGTTTCTTCTTAGGGTGATATAAATGTCCTAAAAACTACGTAGTAGTGGTAATTGTGGTAGGTGTCTTGGCTATAAATATACTGAATTCAATGAATTACACAATGATTTATGGTAGATAGATTACACTGGTATGGGTAAATTTTATAGTATGTAAATTATATCATGCTAAAGCTACTTACAGAAAAGTTGTAAGGTACTTTTAGCTTCTCTAAAAATACAGAAACTACTATAAACTAAATAAACTGAACATTAATAATTTAAAATCAATTAAACTAAAATACCATCATCTCTCTTATACCCCATGGTTGCTTTCCCGTTTTTGTCAATGGCAATTCTTTGCTGTAATTCTTTCCATTAAAAAAGTAAAAAACTTAAGAGTAATTTTCGATTCCTCTATCTTTTTTATTTCCTACCCTCACCAAAAAATTCTGAAAACAAGTCCTGCTGATCCTACCTACATGTATAAAATACCTTCTCCGTGGCCCCCCCCCCCCACTATTCCTAGTATTCTGGTTACTCCCCTCACTAGCAATAGAGAATGCTCCTTCCTTCCATAAAGTTGGTGGCAAATCTGCTATTCCCAGAGCAATGAAGAGGGGAAACTGATTCAATAATCCCTGGGATATGCCAACTATCTTCTATCACTTTAGCCTCTTATTTCAGTGCCCTATCACTACCCCCAAGCAAAACGGGAGCGTTTTGGCCCATCCAGTATTGGCACAAAATTATTTTTCAGACAGAGAACCTTTGGTTGTGGTTTCAAAGTACTTCTAAACCTGCCAGAGGACACATGAGCCAGGTTGTAGCATGCAAGACC
Organism: Micronycteris hirsuta; assembly: GCA_004026765.1. Classification (NCBI taxonomy): domain Eukaryota; kingdom Metazoa; phylum Chordata; class Mammalia; order Chiroptera; family Phyllostomidae; genus Micronycteris; species Micronycteris hirsuta. The sequence continues at coordinate 38,250 of PVJI01009663.1, read as the reverse complement.
ACGGTGTTTCAGTTCTTGAATTTTAAAGAGAAAATCCCAAATAAAAATATTTGCTATAAGTATACATATCACTCCCTCTGCTTATTTCTTACAAACACAAAAATTCTTCAACTCTTCAAAATAATCATTTTGGCCTTGGCCAGGTGGCTCAGTTGCTTGCAGCATCCATCATTCCTGTACACCAAAAGGATATGGGCTGAATGCCTGGTCAGGGCATGGACATGAGGTAACCGACAGATCTTTCTCTTTCTGTCCCTACCCCGCCCCTAAAATCACTAAACATATCCTCAGGTGAGAATTTTTTTTAATTTTTATTTTTTAAAGATTTTATTTATTTATTTTCAGAGAGAGGAGAAGGGAGGGAGGAAAAGCAATGTATGGTTGCCTCTCACATGGCCCTCATTGGGGACCTGGCCCACAACCCAGGCGTGTGCCCCGACTGGGAATCGAACCGGGACCCTCTGGTTCCCAGCCCCCGCTCAATCCACTGAGCTACACCAGCCGGGCTCCTCAGGTGAGAATTTAAAAAAAAATAACCATTTTGCCTACTATAAACCTTTTTTTTTTTTTTTCCATCTGAAGCTTTTGAATTTCTTAAATAATAATATATTGTTTAATCAAGAGGGATTGATTTCTGATGGACACAGCCAGTTTATTGATGGCCAATGCAACTTGCAACAAGTTGAGATGTATCAAGTTTTTAACTTGCCAAAAAAGCTTGAAACCTATTACTTCACTATCCTATTTCTGCTAAAATTAAGCCATAAAGGCCCAGTAGGGAGTTGGTCCTCCACCCCTACCTGACATCAAGGAGGCAAAAGGAGGCAATGGAAAGTGAGCCACCTTGTCTCCCTTTCCCCAACCGCAGTGTGCCAGTAGGACTCAGCAGGGAGCTGATCTAACACCTCACCCATCCGGAAGGAGGTGGTGTGAGTCACTGCTCCCCTACTGCAGTAGTATCAGCAGTGCCTAGCAGGCAGCTGAACACCCACCCATCCAGGCCCATGCACTACACACAACTAAGGTGACTGACTGACTACTAAAAAAAGAAGAAATATAATTATAAGTCTCACAATGTAACACCCAGAATGTCCAGAATATGAAATGAAAATCACTCACCATACCAAGAACACAAATAAAGGAGGGACAAAGAACAGAAACAATTGAGTCAAGTTGAAAAGAAACAGTAAAAGTAAATGAATAATGAATGAATGAATATGGCAGACATAAATCCAACCATAGCAAAACAATAACTAGAGCTGGAGTTTAAAGTAAGAATTATTATTAGAGACAAAAAGAAGCATATCAATAAGTCAGGAAGATATAACAATTAAATATAAACATACCTATAACAGCAGTAAAATTGAAAGGAAAAAAGAGACAATTCAGAATTTTGTCTGAAATTTTCAATAGCCCCCTCTCAACTGAAAAAAGAACTGGAGAATCAGTAAGGCTCTAGAAGACCTGAAGGACATCACCAATCAGCTCTACTTCACCAGCACTTCCGTGGGACTCTAACCAAAAACAACAGAATGCACATTCTTTTTACGTGCAAGTGGAACATTCTCCAGGACACACACCATCTAGACCATAAAATAGTTTTTCTGAATTTGAAAGAATTGGAATTCATCAATGTCTGTTCTCTGACCAAAATGGAATTAAATTTTAGAAACCAACAACAAAAAGAAATTCCATAAATCCCAAATACTTGGAAATTAACATCCTCATAAATAACCACACGTCAAGGAACACATCACAAGGGAAATTAGAAAATATCTCAACCTAAAAACAAAACTAACATACTGATAAATATGTGATGAGGCTAAGGAAGTGCTCAGAGGAAGATTTATAATTTTAAACACATATCAGGAAAGAAAAGAGGTCTCAAATCCACAATCTAAGCATTAAAAAATAAGAGTAAATTAAGCCCAAGAGAGTAAAGAAGGAAGGAAATTATAAACATTGGCAGAAATTAATAAAATAGGAAAACAAAAGAAGAAAAAAAACCCCAAAGTTTGTTTTTTAAAATGATAAAAAATTAACAAATCTTACCCTGGCTGGTGTAGCTCAGTGGATTGAGCGCAGGCTGGGAACCAGACGATCCCGGTTCGATTCCCAGTCAGGGCACATGCCTAGGTTGCAGACCAGGTCCCTGTGAGGGCCATGTGAGGAGCAACCATACATTGCTGTTTCTCTTCCTCTCTGTCTCCCTCCCTTCCCCTCTCTCTAAAAATAAATAAATAAAATCTTAAAAAAAAAAAAATTAACAAATCTTTAGCCCTGGTTGGTGTAGCTCAGTGGATTGAGCGCAGGCTGCGAACCAAAGGGTCGCTGGTTCAATTCCCAGTCAGGGCACATGCCTGGGTTGCAAGCCAGGTCCCCAGTGGGGGGGGGCTCATGAGAGGCAACCGCACATTGATGTTTCTCTCCATGTTTCTCTCCCTCACTTTCTCCCTCCCTTCCCCTCTGTCTAAAAATAAATAAATAAAATCTTAAAAAAAATTTAACAAATTTTTGGATTTACCTAAAAACATGAGAGAAAACATGAATTACCAAAATCGGAAATAATAGAGTGAACACTACTACAAACATTACCAATATCAAAAAGATTTTATTAGAAGGGAATAATACTATAAGGAAGTATTAAGAACAACTTTATGCCAACAAAACACCAAACTTAGATCAGTTAGACAAATTCCCAGAAAGATACAAGTTACCAAATGGAACTCAAAAATAAACAGAGAATCTGAAGATACTTATAAAAAGAAATTAAATTAGTAATTAAGAAATCTTCCTGGAAAAAGAAAACAAAAGCCCAGGCCCAGATGCCTTCACTTATTAATTTTATCAATACTAAGGAAAAAGTAATGCCAACCCTACACAAACTCTGTTAGAAAAATAAACCTAATGGTTAAAGACTGAATGCTCTTCCTAAGACTGGGAATAAAGTTAAGAATATACACTCTCATTCCTATTCAGTGCTGTACTGGAGTGTCTAGCCAGAGCAATAAGACAAGAAAAAAAATTAAAGGCATCCTCACCAGAAAAAAAGAAGTAAAACTGTCTTATTCACAAACAACATAATTCTGTATACAGAAAATCCTCTGTAGGAACCTGCCCATCCCCCCAAAAACCAAACTCAAATAAATGTGGTTAGCAAGGTCACAGAATGTAAGAATAACAGGCAAGACAAATCTATTCTATTTCTATATATTATCAATGAACAATTTGAATTTGAAATAAATATAACAATTTCACTCAGAACAGCTTATCAAAAAGAATAAAATAGGAATACATTTAACAAATGAAATACGAGAGTTGTACTCTGAAAATGATAAAACATTGGTGAAAGAAATTACACACCAGTCTGGCTGGTATAGCTCAGTGGATTGAGTGCAGGCTGGGAACCAAGCGGTCCCGGTTTGATTCCCAGTCAGGGCACATGCCTGGGTTGCGGGCCAGGTCCCCAGTGAGGGCCATGTGAGAGGCAATCATACATTGCTGTTTCTCTCCCTCTCTTTTTCCTTCCCCTCTCTCTAAAAATAAATAAATAAAATCTTAAAAAAAAAAAAAAGAAAAATTACACACAACAAATGATGTACCATGTTCATAGATCTGAAGACTCAGTTTTGTCAGGTTGTCAATCCTTCCAAATTGATCTATCTACAGAATCAACATAATCCCTTAAAAAAAAACAACCTCAGCAGGCATTTTCATAGAAGTTGACAAGGTAATCCTAAACCTTATATGAAAATATAAAGGGCAAAGAATGGCTAAAACAATGTTAAAAAAAATCATTTTTTTAAAAATTAAATAATCTCTGGTCTTGTTTCTTCTGATCCATTCTATACACTGCAGCCAAAGTGTTTTCTAAAATACAAATCTGACTTTGTAATACTCCCTTGCTAAAAATTCTGTGCCAGTTTCCTTTTTCCCTTAGGATAGAGTCTTAAAAAAAAAAAAAAAACAAAAAAGGCTCTCACAGCCCTTACACACAAGCAATGAAAAAACTGTTTCAGTACTTTTTAAAAAAAGCTTTATTTCACACCCTTCTTCACCAATCAAATCTAAATAGCAGCCATATGGTACTAATTCGATTCCAGGAAAGAGTTTTTGCTTCTAGGTCATTTGTACATGCTGTTCCCCTTGCCTGAAACAAATTACATTCTACCTCTTGCTTACCTCATCCTCCCTGTCCAACTTCAGCCAGCCCATTTCTACTTCTGACTGAGTCTCAACTTACATGACACTTATTCAGGGAAACCTTCCTTGAACATCTTTGCAGCCACTTAGATATGCCCTATCAAAAAGGAAATTCCATCTCCCTCATTCCAATTTAAGAAACTTAATTTATACTTTCATATTTTGTTCTGTGTGAATTTTTTGCATTGGTATTTATAAGTAGAAGAGACATTTAAAAATGTGTTAGAGGTGATAAAAATGCTACAATATGGATGAACCGCAAAAACATTATGCTAAGTAAAAGAAACCAGCCACAAAAGACCACACCCACTGATTAAATCCACTTGTATGCACTGTCTAGAACAGGCGAATCTATGAGACAGAACGTACAATAGCTCAGTGGTTGCCTAAGGATGGGAGAGAGGGTGGAGAAGAGGAACGGGAACTGACTGCCAATGGGTGCAAAGTTTCTTTTGGAGATGTTGAAAATATTCTAAAACAGAAGTATGGTGATGGTTGTACTATTCTGTAAATATAATAAAAATCATTGAGTACTAAAAATCACAATATACTTTAAAACAGGTCAATTTTTGATATGTATTTATATTTCAATAAAGTGATTTAAATTAGCTTTTCGCCTTAGAACAGCAATTTTCAATGCTTTTCATCTCACTGCACATGTAAACTAATTACTAAAATTTTGTGGTATCTGTGGTACACACAAAATATATTTTTTGCCAATCTGACAAAAAATAAAAAGGTATAATTTTGATACATTCACACTGGATGGCTATTGTGGTGTTGGCTGTTGTCACTTTTTTATTTGACAATCTAAGGGAAAAGAGGTCGGTGCCTCTCACTAAACAGTCAGGTACTGCAGGTTTTAAAAATTCCTGTGGCATACTGGTTGAAAATCACTGCCTTGGAACCATCACTACAAAGGAATTCAATACTATTAAATGTAATTTATGTATTGCTAAGTACTTAGACAACTGGTAGAAATGTAATTAAGAACATGAATATCATAAAACTTACAATAAAAAATCATATTTTGACCCATAAGTTACATACCTGTGTTGAATACTGGTGATAAAAACAACTAAGAATATAACTTCATTAATTTTTAAAAGTATAACAACTTTTTGCCCGGCTGGTGTAGCTCAGAGGATTGAGCGTGGGCTGGGAACCAGAGGGCCCCGGTTCGGTTCCCAGTCGGGGCACATGCCTGGGTTGCGGGCCAGGTCCCCAGTGGGGACCATGTGAGAGGCAACCATACATTGCTCTTTCTCTCTCCCTTCTCCTCTCTCTGAAAATAAATAAATGAAAATCTTTAAAAAAAAAAAAGTATAACAACTTTTAGTAATACAGAAATGTATAAATGTATGGTGTGATAATAACCTCTTTCCTTCTACCAACTCTATTCCCCTGAAGTTATTTCCAGTTTGGAGTAAGTCTCTCCTGACTTTTCTATGCGTACACACACAGCAGAACATAATTCAATAATGCAGACAGGAAGGGAGACCAGAGTCACTTTGGTGAATTTATGGTAACCATAGTAATCACTTTTCATATCATAGTCAACTGAAGCTAAGGACAACAAAAAATATAACTTTTCTTAAGGTAAATATAAAAGTTATATTAAAAATTTTATTGAAATAAATTTTAGATTGTTGTATACTTTTTTATGGGTAAAGTAAAATCAGATTTTAATACCTCGAAATCATCCTTCTCTATTTACTGAGTAGGCGTATTCGAGGCAAAAGAACAGAGCCTCTGCCTTCATAAAGTTCGATGTGTAATCCCTGCCATTTAGAGATGATCAAATGCACCTGGATGAACACTGAATAAAACCACAATGGTCATAGTGTTTAAAAATACATATGAAGAAAGATAAAACATACCCAAGTAAGTAAGATCAAAGGGGCCATTTTGAGATTGTAATTTTGTTTCTATTTTTATAACTATTTTTTAACACTTTTATTAATAAGAGTATCTCTAGTTTTACCCACAATTAAATATAATTTAATAATTCTAAACTATTAATTAAGATACATTGCTTAATAATGATTTAACGAGCGTCCTCAATGTGGCAATAATAATAATAATGTTATTATTATTTATATTTTATCAAGTGCTTATTAAATGCCAGGCATGGTTTCAGTAATTTAAATATACTCTTTCAACCTTCACAACAAATCAACCTACAAGACAGGTACTATTACAATGTGCTATTTACAGATGAGGTCACTGAGACACAGTGAGATAAATGTCTTGTCCAAGGTAGTATAGCTACTAAGAAGCAAAACAAGAATTGCTCCAGAACCTGTGCTTTTAACTATTATTGCCTAATACCATTTTTAAAGAGAATGCAAAAGATCCTTGAATTAAAGACTTCAAATAGTAACCATTCCAACAGCCTCCTGTTATTCCCTGCTCTCTTTTCCTAAGCTCTACCAACTATAGAATGTAAATTGTAATCAATCCCGTTATTCCAACACAAAAATCACAATTCAATTGAAGAAAAATATCTTAGGTCTCTCTCTCTCTCTCTCTCTCTATATATATATATATATATATAAAATATATGTATATATAATATGTATATGCATATATAAAGTCTTTTTGATTGATCATAATGGCATTTATTATTGTATTTGGCCCAATAGCTGGCTAAAGGCAGGTCATACTGTATTTATATAAAGAAATACAAAATACCCTTCTGGTTTTTAGGGGACTACCATCTGTGTTACCAATAATAGTGGCAATTATTAGTAAGGCAAATTCACTCATCAAGTCTCAGAGCAGAACAGTTTGCAAGCACTGAAGTGACATCAGCTGCAGGGCAGCAGAGATACACAAACAGCAGGTGTGATGGCAGAACATAACAGGGTGAACCGGGAAGCAGGGCAGAGAAAGCAGAGCAGACAGAAGAAGAGCTGTGAAGTACTCAATGAAACCCAAACTTTTAGACAGTGACAGTCTATGCTTCCATTTTCATATCATGGCTCTCTTGATTCTCATTCCAGTATGGCATGGGTTTTTTAAGTTTAAGAAAATCAAAACAATTTTGATATTTCCTGAGATGTCACCGAACTGAGGTTGGAAACCGCTTCTTTAAAAAGACAACCTTCTCGCATTGAGGCCTAGCCATACCCCGCTGGGAAACAATAGTTACGGTGAGACCAACTGAAGAGGGCAGCCATCAGAAACTGAGTTGCTTCCTTTTTGAGAAAAGACCCCAGGAAGACTGCTAGTCTCAAACTACACCGGACTCTGCAAATTGCTGCAGTATCTGCAATGCAAGAGACGGTCTTCATGTGTACTAAGTAATACATATCTTTTGAGCCCAATCACATACAAAGATAGTAACCACTACTGGTAGAATTTTTTAGTCAACGGAAAACATACATGGGTATATGTATATTCAACAAATATACACACAGATGTGTTACATATGTAAAGATGTGTGTGTGTAAGCCACACTGATTATTTTAGAGCTTGCTAATAGCTAACTCCTTTCTCTCAGAAATGCATTAAACAGGATCTTATCCTGTAGAAGTCATGGTACTTATGGTTAAAAGTCGTAACTTTCAGTATATAACATATCCTTTAAATCCCAGATAATAATAATGCATACTATGATGACTTAATTGTCAACTAAAGTTAGTTTTTAAAAATTAATATATTTTTAAGTGTTGAGAAGATCTCCACAAAAGTATTATCCAAGAAGATATGAGCATAAAGTTAGCATCAACAAAACACTGATAACAAAGGTTTATTAATAAAATCTTTCATCCACTATGTGAAAATATGAACCAAATAATAGGAGGAAATCTAAATACATGTACTTGATACAAATATATTTAAACATATATATTTAAATGTAAGTATTTACCCTCAACAGTAGGTTAGCCTAGAACATTAGGTAACTAAAGTGCTAAAGATAATTTGGCAATTTTTTTTTTTAAGATTTTGTTTATTTATTTTTAGAGAGAGGGGAAGGGAGGGAGAAAGAGAGGGAGAGAAACATCAATGTGTGGTTGCCTCTCACGCGCCCCCTACTGGCGACCTTGCCGGCAACCCAGGCATGTGCCTTGACTGGGAATCGAACTAGCGACCTTTTGGTTCACAGGCCTGCACTCAACTACTGAGCCACACCAGCCAGGGAAACAAATGAAAATTCGTATGCTAACCTGGACTGTTTGTCCACCTATTCAATCAAAACATCCTATCAACTCATAAATGCCCTTCAAATCCATCCCTTCCTTTTCATTTCCACTCCACTCCAGTGTAGACTCCCATCTCATCCAATAATAAGCTCAACTGGTTTCTCCGTACCAGATTTTTCATCCTTCTAATTTATTTTCTACCCTCTATCACTTAGCTCTCTAAAATACAGATCAGTATAACTTTGTCTCACAGCACAAAAAATCTTGCATTGGATATAGTCCCAGCTTAATTTTCAAGATCCTGTCCATCAGATCCAAAGACATCCTCTGATCTTCTCTCCCAAGTACTCCAGTACAAAACCCTTTGTCCCGCCAAAATGGTCAAACGAATGTTAACTTCATGCATCGTGGCCAGTTTACCACTGGTGTCTTTGTTCATACTTGTTTTTACATGGGGGCCAGGGAGAGAAATTCCTTTATATTTTACTTGTCTAAAGCAAGCCTTACTTCAAGACCAATTCAAGACTTACTTTTTCCACAAGGTTTTCTAAATGCTACAGTTATGACTACTCCTTATCATCTTAACATAGTGCTATACTTACAGTATTGGGTTGGCCAAAAAGTTCATTCAGTTTTTTCCGTAGGACAGACAGCTCTGGTTAGTTGTCTTTAACTTTTCAAAACAATTTTGTTAGATTGTATTGTGACAGCTGTCATATCAGCATGCATTTTTTAAAAACTTATCAAAATTGGTGAATTTTTGTGCAGCCACCTTAATATTGAAGATGGAAGAAAATAATGCAACGTTTTCAACATACTATGCTTTATAATTTCAAGAAAGGTAAAAATAACTGAAACGCATAAAAAAGATTTGTATAGTGTATGGAGAAGGTGCTGAGACTAGTCAAACGTGTCAAAAGTGGCTTGCCAAGTTTCTTATTACTATTGACATTTTGGCCAAATAATTCTTTGCTGTGGGGCTGTCTTATGTATTGGAAGATGTTTAGCAGAACCCCTAGTCTCTACCCACTAGAAACCAATACAGGGAGATAGCCGACACACTCAAAATATCCAAATCAATAAAGTTATTGGTGAAAATGAAAACTGTGTCTTTTATTTTATGGAAAAAAATGTAACAGACTTTTTGGCCAATGCAGCAGGTATTTAATAAGTGTTTGATTACTCCTGGGGTGACCATTCATCCCAGTTTGCCCAGGAAGTTCTAATTTAAGCCTGTTGTTTTTCCTATTGTTTTTCCTAAAACCACTTTAGTTTTTCCTAATTTTCAAAACATTACTGTTTTATGACTTAGAAATGTATATGGAGAAAAGTTACTTGAATATGATATTCATTCCTGCAATACAGCACTCAGTAATTGTGGCTAAGTCTGACACCACACTGTAAGCACGTTTTAAGGCAATAGTTGGGGTGATTTAGCCCCAGGGAACATCTAGCAATGCACTGAGACATTTTTGTTTGGCCGGGGATATGGCTAGACATCCTACAATGGACAGGACAGCCCCCACAACAAAGAATTTTCTGGCCCAAAATGTCGATATCCTCATCTAAGAAAGTTAATAAGATCAAAGTAATAGTTCTAAAATGTGAATGTTTTATAAGAGGAACTAAACAAATCTGATCTTTATCATTTAGCTTGATAAGATGGTTTTCATGCAATCAATTATAAGCAGTTGGGATGAAGGGGAACGAATATCACTATGGACTCAATACTTTGGTTTGAATTCCAGTTTTGGCACCTGCTTCAGGGCACAAAAGGTTCATAAAGCTCAGGAACTCAATTTTCTAGCCCATAAAGGTAACTCTGCCTTCTGTCCCCACCTACATACCCTACATACTATTGCCACACTAACCTTTCCAAAATATCGTTTTGTTAAGAATATCAGAACACTCAGGCAGGGGAGGGAGGTGGGTTTGGAGGGGGTGGGGGGAGGGAGGGGAGAGGATGCAGACAACTGTAATTGAACAACAAAAAGTAATTAAAAGAATTAAAAAAATAAAAAAGAATATCGGAACACTCAAAAAATCTCCTAGATTTCACAGGCCATCCACAGTATGGTTTCCAATGCCATGATTCAACTTTATTTCTCACTTGTTCCCCAGCAAACTTTGCTTAAGTATCTTCACAGGCTTTCTCTTTACCCTACTCAAATTCAGCTTTTCCTAAACTTTTTGATTCTGACAGAAGAGCAAGAAATACCCTTCCATCCGTACCTAAATCTTTAGTACCAACACTCACATTCAAGTCCATATAAACTTTTCTATGAACTCTTATTGTTGGTTTCAGAGAGAACTGAATTCTGTGTTCATTCTGTCTCCAATCTTAACTTGAAGAACCTTCAAGACTTAGTATCAAGCTCTACTCAGCCATTTAAGCAGATATATATGTAGTAGCTACCATTGGCCAGGCATGGTGCTAGACAGGAATTCAGAGATGAATTAAGGCAAAACTAGATTAGTATACCTCACATAGGGCTGGTCATTAACCTCTTCATAGGCTACCATGGAGTACTACCATCAAGACCTACAGTACCTGCTCATCAAGTTACAAGCCTCTAGATTCATGTTTTTAGGACTCATAAGGTGTTTTGTTATTGTTGTTGTTGGGGGAAGGGAGAGAGAAAGAAGGAGAGAAACACTGATGTGAAAGAAAAACAGCAATGAGAAGCCTCTTGTGCAAGCCCCAACCAGGGAAGGATTATGCAACCTCAGCATGTGCCCTGACCAAGAATCAAACTTGCAACCCTTCAGCCTACATACAAGATGATGTTCCAAACCAACTGAACTACACCGGCCAGGGCAGATTCATAAGGTTTTTAAAATTTTGTTTCTTAACCCTTTCCAGATGAGCCCTAGCTAGGAATAACCAATGGCAAATAAAAATCTCACTATGACAAGTCATTGCAAGACCCATTATCTCCCTCTTAGAAGGGAAAATAGTGGGTCTGCTCAAAAGATAGTCACATCCTAAAATTACTAAATTACAGTATTCTTTTTATATCTGAGTAGTTATTAAGACACACAATCTGATCTCATTATAATGATAAACTCCAGTACTAATTAGGCATGAAATGCGTACTTAAAAACCGCCTAACTGGATAGCATTTATTAAATTCCATTCTTCAAGCTTATCGACTCACAGGTCACTTACAGACTGGGCCTGGCCAACCCCTGCTGCTTATTCACACCTTTCAAACAAAACAACCATGATAGCCACACATGGTTGTGTATTCTTTTTTTACTATCTCAAGGGAGCTAAGCAGCTTCTGAACAAAGTAATGGGAGGGCAGTGTGTGGGAGGGGCTTCAATCTAGTAAACTATAGGAGTGGAATAGTTTAAGTCATCTCCTGAATTCTAAACCTCTTAATTTTTAACTAGATGATACCTTATCTTTCCAAATATTTTCACAAATTTCATGTCAGATATTATAATACTGCATTATCTTGCTTTTATTATACAATCACTTTTTCTTCTCTTCCCTATAGTTCTTCAACACCCTTAAGAACTTTCCATTTTATTTCAGAATTTGAGCCTTTTCCCAGATTGAAGCAACTCTATGTTCTGCATTTTTTGAACCACACCTAGTTTAAAGATCTAGTTTAAAAGACTTCCTTCTAAATAAGCTAATTTGTTCCAAACGATGTCTATTTGCTCCATAATTTAGATTCCCAAATGAAAGATCCCAGAAGATGTGATTTTTAATCAACGGAACTGGCAAAATAAGAATTTATATTACAGAAAGTCTTAAAATCTACATGCTTTTACAAATTCATTACCATAAGAAACAGTCCATTAGTAACTCAATTATTTTAACAAGTGTAACTCAATTAATTTAAATTAAGACACCACTTAATTCTGCTATTAATTATCTCCATTTACAAAATTGAACTAATTTAGAGTATAGGTATATTCCTAGCAGAGGGGCAAGGAGGCAGGATCTGGGTAGGAAGAGGGAGAAGGGAAAAAGTCCTTCTGAGGTACCAGGGCATCAGCACCAGTTTCCCTGGGTAGTCTGGAATACGTATTTGCATACAGGGTAGCCTCCAAAGATGGGACTGAGGAGAGCTGCTGCATCAGTGACCCAGAAAGCTCATGTGATGTGAGCTACACAGCTTTGAAGTTCCTTATCTGACATTCCCGGAAAATAAAGTTGTTTTAGGGTTCTGCCTGCAAAAATGAACTACATACTTTACTTAGGTAAATAGAGTAAACTCATTAATATTTATGCTTGTGGAATTTCATTTTTAAAATACAAAGTTAAAAATGAATAACAGATCATAAGATCATACATACCAGCTGACTTGGGCTCCAGTTCTACCAAAGATGCATGTCTAAATTTCTTCACCTTACTACCACTAAGTAACAAGGAAAAAACATTAACAGCTTTTTAATGTATCATGTTATGGTAAGATCCCCATCTACCTGAACACAGGGTAACAAAACTGACTTAAATCTTATCCACAGAATGTTTTAAATGGCAAAAGTAATTTGTGTTCACAACAGAAAACATAGAAGTCACCAAAAATACAAAGAAGTTTGAAACAAGGTACATCTACTATCCTACCAAAGAGAGAGACACCACTATTTTGATTAGTTTTAAAACTGATTTTTAACAGCAAACACTGTATCTACACAGCATTTTCTTTCTTAATTCATCATGGGAGAGTACATATTCAATGGTGCCACTATGTGGAATATGTGTGAGGTTCCTCAGATGTAACTGGCATAAGGGTCATGCAAGTCATGCAAGAAATTTGGTCTCATTATTATACAGTTTCATCTGATTTCAACCTAACAGCACTGATAATCAGATTGATTAAATTTAATGTAATGTAACTACACACAAGATACTGTGAGCCTGTTTAGGAAAATAAAAATGAGTATATACTGTCCCTCTGCTTGAATTACTCACAATCTACACAGACCAAAGTTCAAGGTTGTTGTGTTACAGAACTCTAAAAAAAGGATATATAAATAGGGACAGGTAACAATGAAGAGGAAGTGAACCAAGTGGAGAATTAGAATTTCACAAAGGACTGAAAAAAGGTGCTCTATGCAGAATGAACATCAAAAGCTAACAGACTATGAATATTCACGAAGTTCTCTGGCAACAGCAAATAAATCTATGAAAAAGGTGAATTGGGAAAGGACTGACTGCTGAGGACCCTAAATATCTTGCTAACTTATTTTTATTCTCTAGACATAAAAGTGACTTTTTCAAACCTATCCTCAAGAGAAACAGAATCTGCCATTACTGAGGATATTCGGAGAAACACGCCAGAGATTTAGAAGAAAAGCATGAATGGTGCTTCCATTGCTCAAGATTTCCGCCACATTTAAGTTGAGTACTTTGTCTCCCAAATAGATGGCAATAGCTTAATCACAGAGAGAAAAAGAACACTCAGAAGTAACCTAATTCGACCTTCTGTCCCTCTGTAACACCCCGTGCCACAGGACCTTTCAGCAGTCCTCACTGCTAACCGTTACTTCCGACACATTGTAAAGGCAGTCCATACCATCCAGGAGCAGTTGTATCAGAAAATTCTTTCTTACATTAAATAAAAACTCGCCGGCCTCTAATGCATACCTATTGTTTTAGTAATAATCTCCAGTGTTATAAAGAATTAGTCTAATATTATTTTATTAGCCATACGGCCTTTCTTGGCTAACTTCCATTTTTTAACAACTCAAAAACCTTCATTATGATGTTTCTCAGTCCTCCCGACACTGCGCTCCTCACACACAGGGCTCTAAATATTTGTTCCATTAGTGGAAAAAAAATTAAAGCCACGTTAGAATCACTGGAAAACCACTGCTAAGAAGGACATAAAACTCTCATCTAGATGTAACTTCTGATTCATTTAAAACATATGCCCCCCATGTTGTTTTAAAGTAACATCTCCTGGGTACAAGAATGGTCTAGGAAAAAAAACCTTCAAGATATTAAACATTGAATGAGTTATAATAATTATATAAATTAAACTGCTTTATTAACCTAGGCTTATCATATTAAACCGCAGGCAAATCTTACCAACGGCCCCATACAAAAAGCATACATAAAACAAAGAGGTCATGTAATAAAGTCCACTCTTAGTGAAGTGAAGGGCTGAGTGAAAAAACACAGTAAATAAAAATCACATACCTATCTATTTTTAAGTTGGGGACATTTATCAATAAAATTTATTGATGATAAATCAGTCTGAGTTTAAAGTGTCTTCATAAGTTTATGAGAAAAGTGATTTAAATTAAAGTAGATTTAATGGAATATGAGAAACTTACGAAATCTCTAATCAAAGTGTTTAAGAAATAATTACCTGCCTTGGCCAGCGTGGATATTAAACAGTTTAAAAACAAAAGGCATAACCACCTGATCTCATTCCATTTCTAACTTCATTTTCTATAATCCTGTGTTCTGCAAATGTTTCTAGGGGCCCTGCAAAGAGCCTGACAACTCATATCAATTTTCCCTAGCATCTCTGTTCTAAATCTGTTGTTTTCACTACAGATATAGGGGCTGTCAGCAATAATGGATCTCTGAAAGGTAAAAAATAAGAAAAAGGGAAAAAATAATAAAGCCACAAAGTTCTAGACACTAAGACTAATTTTAACTAACACTGATTAGGTAATACATTCTGTACAAATACATAAGGAATATTAAAAGTCTCAGCTACAACAGTGCAACAGAGTAGATAAATAATCTAAATACTTTAGAAAGTATTTCATACATATACCTTTTTTCCCACATGTAAATTCCTTTCCAATTAGCACAATTCACAATAGGAATGGAAAAAACAACAGTCTTAAAAACATGGAGAAGTCACTCCCTAATCCTACCTCTCAACAATGAATATTTTTAAATAGCAATGTAGAGATTTTAATAAATTATATCACTTGTTCATTCTTTTTTATGTGGTTTGAGAAAGTCCAATAAAAAGTATATAAAGGTCCTTTCTTTGAGACTCAGGACTCTTTCCTTCCCCAGTAAAGGCAAATCTGTTTTAGATCAATTCAATGAAGAAACTGGATTTCTGAAAAATTAAGACTAAAATTACATTGTTTTACAAAAATGTGGGAGTCTAAGACTGCAAGTGGATAGATCAAAGTAGAGAGAATGTTAAATTATTGTAAATGTTAAAACAAGTGCAGACCCTGAGAAGATTCAGTTGATTAAAACTCTGAGAAGGAATGTATCTGCTACAGTTTTCTCCCTATAGTCAATTGAGAAAGCAACTTTTATGAATAAGAAGAGTCTAGCAGCCATTCTCTGACAGGGCTCCTCACATACTCTGTGTAATTGGAAGAGCCAGAATTAACTCTGGGCTTTCTGCACTATGCACTGCATGCTACACCATCTGAGTCAACTACCACAGGGAAGTCCTGCTTTCCTTTTTCAGCCAATGGACTGAGAGCAGTCCTGTCCAATCAGAACTACACAAATTCATCTATACCAACCAATAAGAACTGTACAATTTGGAAATCTCATTTACATGAAATGGATCAAAATGGGAACCACATGTGGGTGTAGGAGAGAATTCTCTATAAAAGGTAACCTGGCCTGTCTTGGTGGAGGAAAATATAGGTTGCTACCTGAATCTGAGTCTTCTAGAGTGCAGCTCTTTTTGCTCAAAAAATGCTTTTTTTACTCTTTATATGTCTAAAATTAATTTCAGTTTAAAGAAGGATGACAATAGTTGATTATAGATCAATAGGCCAAGGGAGGATAAAAATAACATTACTTACCTAATACAAATTTCAATTCTAGTACAAAGAAAAGATGCTAATAGTGATACGGGACAACTTCAAGTATTTAGGCATATGCTGAAAACTTCACCCTGCACATAGCAGAACACATAAGACATTCTTGATTTACCTCAACAATTTTAATATCTCAAAAGGTTGAGGAAGAAATGAAAACTAGACCTGTTTTGACAATTACCAACAAATTAACGAAGGAAATGAAAATGATGAGCCCTGGCTGGTGTAGCTCAGATTGAGCACGGTGCTGTGAACCAAAGCTTCACCAATTCGATTCCCAGTCAGGGCAAGTGCCTGGGTTGTGGGCCAGGTCCCCAGTAGGGGGCATGAGAGAGTCAACCACACATTGATGGTTTCTCTGCTTCTCTTTCTCCTTCCCTCACCCATCTCTAAAAATAAAATCTTAAAAAAGAAAGAAAATTATCAAAGTATTGGAAGAAAAGGCTATTTCGTCTTAAGCATTTATAGCAGAATAGAAAGAAAATTCTAAACAGATGTGCAAACCAATTTTTAGAATATCTGATCTAAAAACATTCAGAGAACATTTCATATTAATAATTATTTTTAACTGGGGAGTGTGAAACTAATATTGTAATTACATTTAAAAAGTCCATGCCCTGGCTGGTGTAGCTCAGTGGATTGAGCGCGGGCTGGGAACCAAAGGGTCCCGGTTCGATTCCCAGTCAGGGCACATGCTGGGTTGCAGGCCAGGTCCCCATGAGGGCCATGTGAGAGGCAACCATACATTGCTGTTTCTCTCCCTCTCTGTCTCCCTCCCTTCCCCTCTAAGAATAAATAAAATCTTAAAAAAAAAAAATTAAAAAAAAAAAAGTCCTTATCTTCTACTACAATATTCAGTATTTAAATGATATGATGTTTGGGATGGAACTGACTTCAAAATATTCCAGAAGGTTGATGTTTGAATGGTATAAGTGAAACAAGAATGGCATGAGTTGGTTAAGTGTTAGAGATAAGTGATGAGTTAAATGGAGGTTCATTTACTGTTCACTCTACTTTTGTATAAATTTTATATTTTCCAAAAAGTTTTTTGTTTTTTAAAGATTTTATTTATTTATTTTAGAGAGAGGGGAAGGGAGGGAGACAGAGAGAGAGAGAGAAACAGCAATGTATGGTTGCCTCTCACATGGCCCTCACTGGGGACCCGGCCCGCAACCCAGGCATGTGCCCTGATGGGGAATCAAACCGGGACCCTCTGGTTCCCAGCCCGCGCTCAATCCACTGAGCTACACCAGCCAGGGCCCAAAATGAAAAGTTTTAAGTTCAATGCCAAGTTTGGTGAGTCTGGGACTAAAATAATAAAACAGTGATGATAATGATGACAATGATGAAAGCTAACACTCATACATTTAATTTGTGCCAAGAACAGTTTTAAACACTTTACATATTATACACT
This sequence comes from Micronycteris hirsuta, assembly GCA_004026765.1. Taxonomy (NCBI): domain Eukaryota; kingdom Metazoa; phylum Chordata; class Mammalia; order Chiroptera; family Phyllostomidae; genus Micronycteris; species Micronycteris hirsuta. The sequence goes on along the minus strand of PVJI01009663.1, from coordinate 20,711 downwards.
TAATTCTATATGGTCAGTACAATAAAGATCTCTATAGTCCTGTGCTGCATGACAAGACACTGAGAATCACATGTAACAGGACGGTCCCATAAGATTACAATGGGGCTGAAAATTCCTATGGCCTAGTGAAGGTGCTGACATTATAATATCTTAGGGCCAAGTATTATGTAAGTACTTACTATTGTGTTACAATGGCCTACAGTGGTCAGTAGAAGTAGCATGCTATAGTCTGGAAGCTGTAGGTGAACAGAATTTATCACCCCAAAATATGTTTATATCGTAAGAATTATTTTAGGCTGTTCAATTTTAAGAACCGGCAGATACGAGAGAAGCTCTGAAAACCAAGTAGAAGTTACCTTTTTTAAGACGTTTATGTTTGTAAGGGGGATCTCCATTTGTCAGGGTGTCTCCCTCAGTGTACCAGGAAGAGGAGGATGACCTTATCTCTAGAAACTCTTATCAATGCAGATGGCAATGAATTAAATCTGCCTAACTACCTTACCCTGGTTTACTGTGCTTTTTCCAGTAACCTCCCATAACTCACTTCCCTCACCCCCAGCTTCTTTTGTTTTGAGCTGAAGATGGTACTTAAGATGGTGGCTTAAGCCCATTTAGGTGAGTTACTTAGTTTTCCTAGGTCTCTCCCATGTGTACATGAAGTAGACATGTTATTAAACTTTTGTATGTTTATTTTCCTGTTAATCGTCTTTTATTACAGGAATGTCTTAGCCAAGAGACCCCCGAAGGGCAGAGGAAAAATAATTTTTCCTCCCTACAGAGCACAGGCCGTCCTAGGCAGTGGGCTATCCCACCTAGTTCCGTGTCAGTGCACTACAAGGAAATCTCTGAAAGCATCCCTTTCAGTGTTCCAGAGATAACAGAGGTTCAAGCGCAGAGATTAAGTGGTTTACCCAGGGTCACAGGGCTAATGAGGGTGGGAGCAGGAATGCCAACTCAGGCTATCTAGCTCTTAGCTACTCTGTTATCTGACTCCCAGGAGCTCCGAAGTCCAAGTTAAAACAAGAAGAATGAGTACAAAAAGGGGTCCTTATGTAAAGAAATTTTTAAAAATGTCCATAGGCCTCAGGTTGTTAAAGGACAAATGACCAAAAGACAGAATGGCGGGGAGGGGAGAGCATATAATAACCAAAGGTGAATAACAGTATAAATCTATTAAAAATAACATAAAAAATAACATATAATTAAAATTAGGTAAAGGTTAAAAAATTTTAAATATACATCCTGGCTCAGCCATATACATTCAAACCTCAGCTCTGGAATGTCTTCCATCTTGAACAATTTGGTTCTCAACCAAGCTGTTCATGAAAAAAAATACCTGGGCTGTCAAAACTTTGGTGCTCAACCTGACAACCCTTCTGTGCTGATGCTGGTATGACTGATCACGCGTCTCCCAGGTGACAGAGGAGAGAATATGTGAGCAGGAGTCAGTTTCCTGCTAAACCTCACGTTGTTAACATCTCAGGCAATTGTGCTGTGATTACTGTTGTGGGGATTTGTTGCTTTTGCTGCTGCTTATTATTATTAAATACATACAGTAAGCCACCATGGATCATAAGAAGGCTAGTGACAGTAGCCAAGTGAAAAGGAAAGTTGTAAGAACAACGATAGAGCTTAAAAAAGAATTGCAAAGTACGACAGGTTTTTACATTTCTGAACTGACTACTGAGTAAGGCATGGCGAAACCCATGATGAACACAATTTTAGAGCATAAAGAGGCCGTCAGGAGCACTGATGGTGCTAAAGATGTGAACGTGCTCACGAAACAAGGATCACAGGCAACTGAAGAGGTAGAAAACTTGTTGCTGATTTGGATAAAAGAAAAGCAGATCGCTGATACCACTTTGGAGGCAATGACAGGAGAAAAAGAGAAGATGCTGCATGCTGACCTCCTGAAAGACAGCCCTGGAATGAGTACAGAAAGTGATTTGAGGCTGGTAGGGGGGTGGTTTGATACCCTTAAGAAGTGGGATTCATAGTATAGGGGGGCATGGGGAGGCTGCCAATTCTAACAAAGTAGCTGCTGATAATTTTGTGACAAAATTTCAATACTACATGTAGGCCGAGGGATTTGCTCCCCAACAAGAGTTCAATTGTGATGAGACAGGCCTCTTCTGCAAGAAAAATAACAAAGAGAACCTATATCACACAGGAGGAGAAGTCATTTCCAGGACACAAACCAATGAAGGACAGGGTGACATTACTGTTGTGTAGAAATGCAAGTGGGGACTTTAAATTGAAGCCTCTACTGGTCTACCATTCTGAAAACCCGTGAGTTTTCAAGCAAAATAATGTCACGAAAAACAAGCTGAATGTGATGTGGAGGGCGAACAGCAAGGCTTGGATAACCAGGCAATTTACTGAGTGGATTCATGAAGTGCTTGCCCCGAGTGTGAAGAAATACCTCCGGGAAAAACAATGGCCACTCAGGGCACTTCTTGTAATGGACCATGCTCCTGCCCACCTTCCAGGCTTGGAGGCCGCCTTGGTGGAGGAATACAGCTTCATCACTGTTAGGTTCTTGTCACCTGCTGTCTAGCCCAGGGACTAGCAGGTCATTTCTAATTTTAAAAAACTCTACACAGAGGCACTGTTTCAGGGGCGTTTGAGGTGACCTCTGAAACCCATTTAAGCTGTAGGGAGTTCTGGGAGGAACATTTTACTGTCCTCACTTGCTTCAGGTGCACAGACAAAGCACGGGGGGAAGTGTCTTCCGGGACCACATAGTCAGCCGCAGGAAACTGTGGCCTGAGTCTGCTGCTGAGATGCTGAGGGCTTTGAGGATGAGCCTGTGTCTGCTGCAGAGGATACTGTGTCTCTGGGTAAGTCCTGGGGCTGGGAAGTGGATGGTGACAATGCGGAGGAGTTGGTGGAGGGTCACAATGCTAAGCGGACCCCCAAAGACCTTCGGACGGAGCAGCAACAGATGGCAGCAGATGGGCTCTCTTCAGAGGAGAGGGGAAGGGAGGGTATTCCTGCTTCACTAATCAAGAAAAGGCTTGGGAAATGGGGAAAAATGCAAAGTTTTATGGAGAAATATCACCATGACAAAAAAGTAGCAATTAAACTTGTTCCTTGACAGTGCAGTGTTTCACTTCAGGCAAGTGTTAAAGCGCAGGCAAAAACGGCATCACGGGATAGGTTTCAGTGAGAGAGGCCCAGCGAGCCTGAAGCAAGTTCTAGTGGAGCCAAAAGAAAGAATCCCAGAAGAACAGCTACGTGATGTTTTTATGGAAGGGAACTCCACTTCTAAACAATAATATCCCCCATCCCTCCTCTCCCTATTCAGCCAACAGTAGCTATCAACATTAAAGGTAAGTTCTACTGTGTACGTAATTTTTTTTATTATACATTTCATTTTTTTTGTAAAGTTTTCATTTACATTTCATGTCCTTTTTGGTTTTAAAGTCTTTGTTTATAGATTAAACACTACATTAGACATGTAAATAAGAAACGTTAAAAGAAGGAATAATTTGGGGGTCTAGAGTGGATTAACTCATTTACATTATTTCTAAAGAGAAAAAAATGATTCCGTTTTTTAATAAATTGTTTCTTGAACAGCCTTCTGCAACGAATTACGTTTCAGAACCAAGGTGCCACTGGCATTTCCTCGAAAAATAAATTAGCATTACCATTTGATGCAGCAATTTCACTTCTGGGTATATTCCCAGAAGTGAAAGTAAGGACTTGCACAGATGTCTGTATGCCCACGTTCATAGTGGCATTATTCACAAGAGGCAGAGGCAATCCAAGTGTCCATCAATGAACGAATGATAAAGAAAATGGGATACAGACACACAGACATAGACACACACACACACATACACAATGGAATGTATTATCTTAAAAAAGGAAACCCTATCATACGCTACAGCATAAATGAAACTTGAGGACATTATGCTAAGTGAGTAAGTGAGTCATAGAAATACAAATACTACATGATTCCACTTACGAAGTGCCCAGAGTAGTCAAACTCAGAAACAAAGTAGAATTGTGGTTGCCAGGAGCTGGGGGTGGGGCCGGTAGGGGAGGTAAGAAGTTGGTATTTTGTGAGGATATTTCAGTTTGCAGGATGGAAGGGTTCTAGGGACCTGTTGTACAACAATATGCATGTGGCTGACAACACTGAACTACACATTTGGGAGGCTGGATTTTATGGAGTTTTTTTTCCATAAAAAACATACTTTCCATATTTTAATATAAACATCATATGTATCGTGTAAGCTTAGGTGTGGGAACAGAAAAATTTAAGAATGACGTTGAAGCCCTACCTTACATTATTTTAAAAAAGAAAAATGTTGGCAAGGATTGAAAAAACTTGCTGTGTTCTCTTGCCCATTGAGCAATATGAAAAAAAAAAATGGAAAGAAAGAAGGAAAAGAATTCTGAGATGTACTGTCACATACTGAACCTTGGAGACACTGTGGTACGTGACAAAAGGCAGTCACAAAGCACAAATATTGTTTGATTTCACGCAGATGAGTTGCCTGAAGTAGTCAAATATGAGACAAAAAGCAGAATGGTAGCTGTCACAGGCTTGGAGGTGGGGACAGGTATGGTTTAATGGCACAGAGTTTCAGTTTTGGAAAGATAAAAAAGCTCTGGAGATGGACAGCTGCACAACACTATGAGTGCACCCAATGCCACTAAACTAACTACACGCTTAAAAATGGTTAACACGGTCAACCGATATTATGTAGACAGGTATTCTGCCATGATAAAATGGACCCAAGACCTAAATGTAAGAGTTATAAACCTCTTAGAAAAAAACACAAGAGTAAATCTCATGAACTTGGATTAGGCAGAGGTTTCTTAGATATGACACCAAAAGCACAAGCAACAGAAGAAAAAATAAACTGGATATCATAATATTAAATATTTGTAAATCATCTCTCTCACAAGGTATTAGCATCTAGAATATATAAAGCACTCTTACAACTTAACAAAATGAAGATAGGTAACCCACTTAGAAAGTGGGCAAATGGTTTAAGCCAACATTTCTCCAAAGAAGACATACAAATGGCCAATAAATACATGAAAAGATAATGGACATCCTTAGTCATCAGGCAAATGCAAATCGGAACCACAATGAGACACCAGCAGATGGCTACATAAAAAAGATAGACAACAACAAGTGTTGGCAAGGATATGCAGAAATTGGGACACTTGGACAATTATGTTGCTCATGGGAACACAGCTACTGTGGAAAACAGTTTGGCAACTTCTCAAAAAGTTAAACACAGAGTGATCATTTTATTTAGTAATCCTACTTGTAGGTACACACCCAAGAAAAATAAAAACATACCCATATAAAATCTCATAAATATTCATAGAACCATTTTTCATAATAGTCAAAAGATGAGACCCAAATGCTGATAAATGGGTAGACAAAATGGGGTAATATTATTCAGACATAAATGGCAATACAAAAAGAGAATGTTATAATACATGCTACAATATGGATGAACGTTGAAACATTATACTAAATCAGCGATTTTCAACCAGTGTGCTGCATGAAATTTTTTTTAATTCTAAAAATTTATTTATTTTTTAGAGAGAGAAGGGAAGGAGAAGAGAGGGAGAGAAACATTGATGTGAGAGGGAAACATCAATCGGTTGCCTCTCACACGTGCCCCAATGGGGGACCAAACACACAACCTAGGCATGTGCCCTGACTGGGAACTGAACAGGCAGCCTTTCGCTTTGGTGGAGGCCACCCAGCTGAGCCACACTGGTCAGGGTACTGCAAGAATTTTTAAAACATGCAATTCCTCCCTGGCTAGTTAGCTTAGTTGATTAGAGTGTTGTCCCTGCACGCCAAGATTGTGGGTTTGATCACTGGTCAGGGCGCATGCAAGAGTCAATGGATGAATGCATAATTAAGTGCAGTAACAAATCCCTGTTCCTCTCTGTATCTCTCTCTCTGTGTCTGTCTCTATCTGTCTCTCTCCCCCTCCTGTCCTTTCTCTCTCTCTCAAACCAATACATAAAAAAAAAAATTGAAATAAACATGCAATACCTGACTATTTAGTCAAGGGCACTGACCTCTTTTCCCTTACGCTGTCAAATAAAAAAGTGACAACAGCCAAGACAACAGCCATCTGATGTGAATGAATCAAAATCATACCTATTTTTCTGTCAGATCAGCAAAAAATATATATTTTGTGTCTGCTACACATTTTTAGTAATTAATTTGTGTGCCAAGAGGTGAAAAAGGTTGAAAATAGCTGTACTAAATGAAGCCTTGGCTGGTGTGACTCAGTTGGCAGGTTCGAGTCCCAGTCTAGGGCACATGCCTGGGTTGCAGGCCAGGTCCCCAGTATGGGGCACATGAGAGGCAGCCACACATTGATGCTTCTCTCCCTCTTTTTCTCCTCTCTAAAAATAAATAAAATCTTAAAAAAAAAAAAAAAAAAAAAAGAAAGAATATCGCTGTACTAAATGAAGTAAGCCAGACACAAAAGCCACATATTACATGATTTCATTTATATGAAATGAGCAGAAGAGGTGATTCCCCAGACACAGAAAGCAGATAAATTGAGCTGGGGCCTGGGGGAAATGGGAAGTGACTGATAACGAGTTGGAGTTTTTTGTGAGAATGATGAAAATGTTTTGAATCAGATAGTGGTGTAACAGCAGCACAACTTTATGAATATACAAAAAAATCAGTAAATCACACTTTAAATATGCAAATTTTATTGTGTGTGAATTTCATCTCAACAAATAAAAACTTAAGGGGAAAAAATTACATTAAGAGGATTAGTACAAAAAGACTGGAGCAAAGTATACAATGATACCAGATGACAAAGAGTACGCAGAAATATTCTTTAGCTTCTGCTTTTCTGCCAATAGTTTGTACAAATAGGCCAAACAAACATTCTTCAAAGGAAACTGAAGTGCAATTGAGGGCAAGGTGATAGATAGTAAGCCTGGAAAGGTTTAGGCCTACCCCTCCAAACAATGGAACAAAACTAAAATATTGTCAATTTGGAATATCATTACAAGGTACAGAGTGTATCTGACCCAACAGGCTCATATTAAGCATAAGAAACAGAATTTAAAACTGTTAATGAAATACTTGGTTTCAAAATAACAACACTTAGCTCAAGCAGTTACACCCACTGCACACTGTCTGGTCAAGTACCATCTAAATGCTGAGTACAGCTCTGGGGAGAAGGCGTCAGAGGATCATCATCGTAGCCTTCAAACGGTTTACGGAGTCAATCACGTGGCAAAGAGATTATACTTGAAAAAGCAAAAAACAGTGGGAACAGCACAGGCTTTGATGTCATCCAGGCCTGGTTTCAAACCTGACTCTTACCATTTACTGTGTTTCATTTGACGCTTAAAAGAGAGATTAAGTTGCCTTACCTAGACAATGATACCTACCTCATAAATGGATAAAAATTAAATGCAATTAAGTGCAAAAATATTTATAAGGTACCTGGCATAGCCTGACACACTGTGATACACAACGATGTTATTTCCTATCTCTAGACTTTTCCTAGTTGTTTTAGAATAGTGTTTTTCAAACTTAGAGTTACAATCCATTAATGGGTCGCAAAATAAGCTTAGTTGGTTGTAACCAGCATTGTTTCCTAAAGAAAACAGAAAATATTAGAGGGTACCACATGTAGTAAAAGTAACCTTAGCTGTATGAGACTTTAGTTTCAATTATTCATATACATGTGTGTACTAGCCTATGATGCAAAATGCATTTCTTGTCATGAAGCTAGAGTAAAAAAAAAAAAGAAAAAGTTGTAAAAACCACTACTCTAGAGCGCTGTTTTCTAAGTATGTTCTATGGATACCAGTTCCTTAGGATCGCAGGTAAGTTTAGGAAATCTTAACACTTAGAGATTTACGATATTCAATTCACATTAGCATATCAAAAAGTACAGCATTAAAAAAAAACCTGTTTATTTTTGTTGACTTTCGGTTATTCCATGTATATTTGACCTCAGACCCACCACTGTTTTTTCACACAATATCTACTGACACATTCAGAACTACAATATTATACGGTATACACTTGGGGAAAAAACAATTCCTGTACATGAAAAAGAAGGTACAATGGATATCTTATGGGAAAGTAGATTTTTTACCTTACTAAGAAAAAACTCTTGACTCTTTGAAATCTTCCTCCCCCTGCCACTAACACCCACCCCCTTTCAACTTATACTCCAAACACACATCCCAAAGTACTTTATAGTTACCAAACTTTCAATTCACGAAAATTTTTTCAGAATGTATAGGACATCTACAATATCAAGAAATGCAGCCAGGATCAAAGCAGTAAGCCGGAACCACCCAGTCAAAAGAAACTTCTAGGATAGTATTTAAGACTTGCATTACTGCAATAAACCCTACACTCAGAAACCAAAGCTGCAAGACTTAATCAGCTTCTGCAAGTGGAGTCAATGTGTTCTAATAATACATAATCTAAAATGGGCTGATGAGCGCAGCCAATCCTCATTATTAGAGCATCATCATCATCATCACCACTTGGAAGAGGCATATGATGACATTTAGATGGTTCTGGGTTCTCTTAAAGTGTATACACACCCAAGATTCCTTCGGGAGGACGTGATTTCACACTAATATGAAAACAAATTGTCAATATCATAGTCAGTTCTAATAATATTTCTTATCACTTGACAATAAAACAAAGGCTTGACATCATATATTCAAGAGTACCTCTGTAATTCAAACCTTCCTAATTAGGAGTTACAAACACCCCTGACTCTGCTCTAGCAGTTGTCAGAGCATAAATTCCCTTCCCACTCTCCCTCCCCCTAATGCCACCTCTCGTCCTTAAAGTTTGCCTCAGCTACTTTGGACTATTATTTTCTTCTCAATTTCTGAGCACTCTCGGAACTTTTTGTTCCTATCACTCTTTTTTGGCAATTCACTGTATACATCCAGGTTATTTAACTGCATAAAACTTGTATCCCCAAATGCCTGTAAGTGCCTTAATGAACAGGTCTGAACTTTTAAATAAGAATCTTTAGACTCTCGCACAAAATCTTCTAAGACCTTGGAAATCTTTCTTGATCTAAATAAGTAGTCTTAAGAGTCAGAGCAGCTAGTCTCGGAGAATTCACTGTATCTCAGACGCCCTACTAAAAGCTTGCATGGATTCTTTCAATCTTCACAACTCTATAGAGTTAAGAACTATTATTTCCACCATCAAATAGAGGAAGAAAATGAAGCTCAGAGTAACGTGCCCAAGGTCAGACAACTAGTAAATGGCAGAGCCAGGGCTTGAATCCAGGCAAAGCTCTTAAACGCCTTAGTACACTGTAAAGTTAGTCCTGCAATACCAGAGCCCATGGAGGACTTCGATTTCACTAACTTGTTTCAATTTCAACAAAGAGGAGAAACATTTTAGCCAAAAGTTAAAACTTTATGAAAGGGTAAATCAAGAGAAAGGATTTCCCATAGACAGCTTTATGTGGTTGCAATAAAATATGAGCGTAACTGCTTCGTACGTCCTTTCTATTTATGGCAGTGATATTATCGTGTGGGTCACAATTTTATCAAGAAGTTGGCTTATGAAAATACAGCTTTGGCTTTCCAAGAGCCCTATTTAAAAATGCAAAGGAAAGACAGATACGATAACTGTACAGCTCCAAAAAAAAAAAAAAAAAAAGGCCAGACCCAGTGCTTGTTTAAGAAATAAGAGCCAGGGCTCTTGTTCCACCCTTGACTCTTACACAAAGCGGCACCATCCTCTGCCCTCTGCACACAAAGCAAGCTTCACCCCACTGCCCAAAGGGGAGTGCTGGTTCACACGGTCTTCCCTTCGCCGCCAGAAACGCACCCATCTCCCTCTCGTCCAAAGCACTGGCCCCAGCACAGACGGAGACCACTAAGGTCTGCATCGCTCCCGGGGACTCCTCATGAAGCAGACCCTTCCCCGACACACGAAATGCTCAGGCCACCATCCCAAAGCCAGTATGTATTTATTCCCAGTCGCACAAAGCAGGATCCCTCCCTAGAAGCAGTTTCCCACCTCCGGCTCCTCCCACGACGAGCAGCCCTTCCCAGGCTGTGCCAACCCACAGACCCCAACGGGATCCAAAACCCAGAGGGTCCACAACCCAGAGAACTGGCTACTAGATCCTTCCCCTCTCGCACGCCTCGAATCCCAAGTCCAGCTGACCCTCCCCCGGCCAAAGCGAGAAAGCCACGAGTCCCCGTCCGAGAGCGGATCCGGCTACACAAAGCGAGGTGTCCCGCCAGGTGCTCTACCCGGGGGGACCCTCGGAAGACGCTCTCCGCCCCCGGGCTCGTCCCCGCCCAGCCCCGGCCCGGCGCCCCGCGCTCACCAGCTCTCCTCCTCCTCCTCCCAGCCTGACAGGCGCTCCAGCTCCTCGGGCCGCAGCGGCTCCACCTCGTCCAGCAAGCCGCCCTCGCCCGCTGCCAGCAGGGATGCGGTGTCTCGCAGCTCCTCGCTACTCGTCCGCCTGGGGCCCGACCCAGCCCCGCCGGTCGACTTGACGCTGAGGCCCAAGGGGAAGCCCCGAGGGGACGCCGAGCCGGAGGAGGGAGTGGACGCGCCGGCTCGCCCCGGGCTGCCGGGCCCGAGGGAGCCAGCGCCCTGCACGGCCCCTGAGCGACTCCTCAGCTGTTCGTTCTGCTTCTCCAGCTTCTTCACCAGCTCCTGCAGCTTCCGCACCTCCTGGTCCGCGTTCACATTGGAGTTAACGTCCTCCATCCCGGCCCCGCCGCCTCTGCCGCCCGCCACCCGCTCGGACTCACAACCACCGGGAAAGAGCCGGAGCAAACAGGCGCCGCCGCCGTTGCCGCTCACTCTAGCCGAGGCGCCGGCATAGAGCAGGGCCAGGCCCCACCGCCAGCGTCCCCCCAGCTCGGGTTCCGAAGTGCCGCTGGCCCCAGCCGACCCGCCTCATCTGCGCCGGCTCCAGGATTGGGGGAGGCGGCGCCAATATCCGGCCGCGGCCGCCATCTTCCCTCCGTCCCTCCGCCCCCCGCAGCCCAGCCCCGTCGGTGACCTCAGAGCGTCGAGGATGGACGCGGCCCGGGCGGGCGCAGGGAGGACCCGGTGGCGAGCTCGCGGCGGGGCGGGGCGAGCGGGCGGGGCGTGTGCCGGAAGGGGCGTGTCCGTGCGGTCGGCGGAGGCGGGTCGCTGCGGGGCTGCCTGGGAAGGGTTGTTCTCGCCGCAGGCGGGGCACGGGCGAGGGAAACCGACTCGCTCACCTCCGCCTATTGGTGTTGGACGAGGGGCGTGTAGTGTGTTCTCTACCCCTAAACACCGGCGAGTGGGACCGGCAAACGGATCCTGCATTTCCTCCCTGCTGGTTCTCGGAAGGGCACTCAGCCAGCCCCCAAGGAAGGACAGTTTACTTTGCTTGTTTGTTCAGTAAATATTTATTCGATGCCTACTTGAAATAGGAGATTGACTAGCAGGAACCTCAGAGACCATCTGTGACCCATCTCTGCAAATGAGAAAACAGAATCCCAAATGGTTAAGAAAGATCTAAGGTCAAAATAATAACCATAAATTGAGTGCTTACTACGGGCCAGACACTGTGCTAAGTAAGCACTTGAAAGGCTTTATCTCGCCGTATGAAACATAGTTTCTCCGACTTAAAAGTGGGGTATAGAAAACTGCTCCTCTCTCCTTGCCTTTGTCCATGTATTGATGCATAATTGGCTCTTTCGATCAGTTTTGTTCCGAAAAACTTTTACATTCTGGATCCTGATTTTTTTTAAAGTTGTGTATTACATATACCGATGAATGTTGAGAGATGTATGAATGTAAAAATCTGCCATAAGTGGCACCCATTTATAATGTGTACTACAGGCGGCAAAACAAAACAAAACAAAAAACACTTAACTCCTTTGTTTTTATCACTTTTATTCCTCTTCATATGTCAGTTGTGTACTTCTTGGCTTGTGTTTGCAGATTTCCTCTAATTGCCTCCTCCACCCATAGCTAATAATAATCCAGTCCCATTACTCCTGGGTGTGGCCGTGGTTTACTTGCTTGTACTCTTTAGCTTTTCTGTGCTGTATTTTCCTTGCCTGGAATATTCTACCTGTCAAATCTGATTTCTTAAAACCCATGTTCATCCATCCAGGAAACCTTTTCCTGACAATTCCACAAACATCTAGTTGTTCTGTTTACTCTAGCATTACCTGATCAGTAGTTTTGAACAGGTAGTTCTGCAGTTTTTAAAGCTTGTTTTAAAGAAATCTTTTTTGTGTATTTTTGTTTGTATAGTTGAAGAAAACGGACCATTCATTTTTGTTTTCCATGTCTAGTGTATATTGCCTGACACAGTGGCTATTCAATACTAAATTTATTGTAAGGGAGAATGTGAATTCTGACAGGTCAAGGACAAGACTGATGTTGAAAGTTTCCTGACTAACTATAAATCAATAGAGTATTGCTCAGCTATGCACACCCAGTCAAAGGATGTCTTTGTCTGCTGGTACACAACAGTTGTGAATTAATATGTATCATCTGTATAATGCTCATCTAAATAGCATTGCTGTCTCGGACACATTCAGATGTGTCCACTTACATCTGAATGTGCCCAAGACACTTGTTGCCGGAATGTTAAATGCTGTGACTATTTCACATATAGCACTTTTTGCTTGCATTTAATGGTTTATGAAATAGATTCCAAGTGGGCTGTTTCTGTATTGAGGATACTTCAAACACATTCTGTGAAAGAAATAGTTCACATGACAGTATGAAGTTAAACACTGATATTCTATGGGGTGAGGAGAGTTTGGTGTCATGTGGAGGGATGAGTTGAAAATCAGAAAGCCTGGTGGCAGATTCTAGCTGCACCACAAATATGGTGCTTGACGTAATCTCTGGTCCTTAAGCATGTCATGCTGGCTCTGTATTCAAAATATGTCTGAATGCTTTCTAGCACCTCCACTAGTAGCACCTACAACTCTAGTTCAATTTGCCTTTTCTCGTCTAAATGACTGTTGTACTCTCTTAAAGGGCTTTTCTAGTTTGCTGCTTATAATCTGTGAGTCACAGAGGAACCAGATGATACTCTGTGTAAGTCAGATCAGGTAACTTTCCTCCTAGGAATCTTCCACTTACTTCCCAACATACTTACAATCCAAAGTACTTTCCCTGGGCTCTAAGTACTTAGCAACTTCTGCAAGTATTTTTTTTTTTTAAGATTTTATTTATTTATTTTAGAGAAAGGGGAAGGGAGGGAGACAGAGAGGGAGAGAAACAGCAATGTATGGTTGCCTCTCACATGGCCCTCACTGGGGACCTGGCCTGCAACCCAGGCATGTGCCCTGACGGGGAATCGAACCGGGACCCTCTGGTTCCCAGCCCGCGCTCAATCCACTGAGCTACACCAGCCAGGGCTGCAAGTATTTTTTTAAAAAATATTTGTTTTGACTGTTAATCTTTTTATTTATTTATTTTTAGAGAGGGGAAGGGAGGGAGAAAGAGGGAAACGTCAATGTGTGGTTGCCTCTGGAACACCCCCTACTGAGGACCTGGCCTGCAACTCAGGCATGTGCCCTGACTGGGAATCGAACTGGTGACCCTTTGGTTTGCAGGCTGGCACTCAATCCACTAAGCCACACCAGCCAGGGCAACTTCTGCAAGTATTGGATTGACTACTACTCTTCACCTCCATCGTTCTCCTCCTTCTTGATGTTCTTCAAACATGCCAAACATGCTTCTACTTTGGGAACTTTGAACTTGATGTTCCTTCTGTCTAGCACCTATTCTTCCTCTACATTGTCTCATTACTGACTCTCTTCATTCTGGTCTCAGCTCAAATATCACCTAAATTCGTTATCCTTGTTATTACTATCCTCTAAAATAGCATTGCTATCATTCCTCATCCCCTTAGCCTGTTTCGTTTTTCCTCAAACACATTATATATTTCCTCCTTTGTTTATTTCCTATCCGTTTTCAGTAAAATGTTAACTGTGTAAGAACAGGGCTCACTGCTGTATCCCTGGTGCCTAAAACAGTGCCTACTATGTGGTAGGTGCTTAATGTTGAATGAATGGGTGGATTTAGGTCATGTGAAACTTCCTAAAAGAGAATTTCAGGTACATGTGTTTGTTGTGCCTCAAATCATTCCAGTGGGAATTCCTAATAATGTTGAATGGTTGTTTTTTTTTTTTAAAGTACATTTTCCTCTTCCAGAAGAGCAACATGTCACACTATATATGTCATCCTCAAAACTAGGTCACTCTCCACTTCAGAATGCCAACAGCCCTTAAGAATTGCTGAGAATAGAAACCCTAAGATTTTCACTAAAGTATGAGGAAAAGAATATTTTCATTCTATCCTAGACTGTGTGAGAATCTTTCTCTTTCAGGTTAATTACAATACTGTCTTCTGTGGTGACTCAAATGTTAGAGCACTCTTTAAAATGTCACTGTAAAAGTTACTCTCCTGGAGACAGATATGAAGAGTAGAGCTGTGGGTTAGGCATCTGCAGTACGCACACAGCCCAACGTGCTTTTCAGGTGTTGTCTTTTATGATAAGCTCGCCTTGTTGCTGAATGAAGGACTTGCTTCTTTTCTGGGCAGGTGTGGCCCTTTCCATAACTTGCTCCTACTTGCATGTTAGCTCTTGGTGAAACCTGCGAGCAGGTGGAAAATATTACAAGGCGCTACAAGTATTTAGATTGAAAAACTATTACTCAATGGCTTAAAGGTATTTAGTAATCCTAAAAACTTAAATCAAGGTGTGTGTGTGTGTGTGTGTTTAAAAATTGCTAGGCACTTACAGAAATAATTGTGTTTATTTTTTGAAAATTATCAAATTCTTTGAGAAGAACTCTGCCATCCAATACAACCATTTTATCTTCATAGGCACACACCTGACTAGTCCTTTCCTCTGTGTCTTCTCTCACCTATTCCTCACCAGCATCATTCTCCTGATGTACCTCCCTCTGGTCTATCAAGGGGTCTCTTCTTCACTGCCATGGCACATGCGATTTTAAAAAAGGTATTCCAGGAACTGTACAGGCTAGGTATGTAAGAGATTCGGAATTGAAATCTTGAGGGCAAAAAGAAGGGCCAAGTATTTGGACTTAGAATTTTTCCAGTCAGCATTGATCCGGTCTCACAGTTGTGGGATGCCTCAAAAGTGCCCATAATGTCAGGTACCCCTTCCTTAGGGAGGTCTTCTGGCCAGAGGGCAGCCCCTATCACATTGCTGGGGGCATGTCGTATATTGATGCAGGGTTGGGGTGGCCATGACGGGGGCAGAGGTGAACTGGTTCTTGAACACTTAGGAGGCTGCTGTCTGAGCCCCAGATGAAACAATACCTGATCTCCCACACTTTCTGTGGTAGGAAGTGGGGAGATAAGATTGTTAAGTAACATTTGTTATTTCCTCCTTTCTTTAAATACTTAATCAGCAGGACAGTGAAGTCGAAAGAATCGAATAAGAATCACTTCTGAATATCCATGATGTTTTTAGAGATCCTACCATTCTGTGGTGGGACAGCACTTTTTAAGAATCATCCAGCTCTCCACACTGATAAGTCAAGTCCGGTGACCTGATCTGGGATTTAAAATATATTATTCTGAGTATTGACTTAGAGATGCTATGGAGATAGACTATGAACACAGGCTCGTGTTAGGCTCATGTAAGCTGTCATTGACATGTTTGTGTGATTACTCTTCTACCAAGGAAGTCTGTAGAGAATTCCATTCCCGAGTGTTTGGGATACTCCTAGAATATTACATAGACTGAAAGGCTCATCAGCCATTCAGTTTGCCCAAGCATGTCTAGAAAGTTACTTTTTCATTCATCATCATTATATAAACATAATTACACGTAGTCTGGATGTTTAATCCTGTAAATATCCAGGTCTCTCTGAATTGGCCCAATACTAATAGTAGCTAATAATTAGTGACCACCTTAATGACACGTAGTAATTCATTTTAAACTCAAAATAGTCATTTGAGGTAGCTTCTATTAGTGTCATCATCTCCATTCTACGAATGAGGAAGCTGAGACAGAAAGGTTAAATAATTTCCAAGATCCCATAGCCAGGAAGCAGTAGAGCTGAATTTGAATCCAGGTGGTCTGACTTCAGATTCTGCACTCATAATTCCCACCAGTGCATGACCCAGAGGGGTTCTCCATTGTTTCTCTTAAAAGACTATGGATACCTCAGTCAGCCACCATCTGGGATGGGGGTTGAGGGAGCAAGAGTTATTGCCTTTATGATATCCAGTGACACAATCCTTTTGCACTAAGAGCAAGTCGGCCAGTTTTGAAGTTTCAGAACATATGGTTCCCAACATATTGAAAAAATGTGTTCCTTAGAGAGGGAGGCAGTCCCTCTATCTCTTTCTCAAAAGGCATCCTACTAGCCGCTTACTTGACAGTACTCTAGTTACTTGAGAGGTGGGTAGGTGAGGCCTGAAGAGCCCCCAGCCGGAAGTTTGCTAAGAAACTTCAGTGTCTGAGCTTCTCATTGCAAAGGCTGGTCGACGAGTTCAGCCTCTAGGGGTTTTATGGGCAGAAGTCAGTGGGTTGAGGCTTAGCCTGGGCAGTAGTACCACAAAAATCAATAAAGCCCGAAGATTTAAAAATAAGAGTCAGAGTATAGTGGCAAGAGTCCCAAACCTCTACATGAGAGGGGAAAAAAATGAAACGATTCTTCAATTAGGGAAAACTAGAAGCAGATATCTAAAGACAAAGCATAGAGCCAGGGGGACAGATGAGAGCAAGGAGCAGCAGGTTCAATGGTAAAGGAGAAAATGATTTTTGGCAAATATTAAAAAAAGTGGTTGCAGACAGTTGCCTTTGTATACCCTTTGTAGCAGGTTGTGTAGGAGGGACAGTTGCATTTAAAGGGCCGGTGATGCTGTTGCCTGGCAGGGTTGTGAGTTTCTAGCTTTGGGACAAGTTGGTAACCAGATATGCTGGACGAGGGCCCAATCTGCAAAGTTCTCTGATGCACAGGAGTTCACCATTGTGTCTGTCTGTAAACAGATTCCATCTCCCCAAAGTTCCTGGAAACCAGATAGCTCTCATCTCACATCTGCAGTCTAGAGAAATGAGCGTAGGGTGTTGGGCGGTGCAGGGAATAGTAGGGCATGGCACAGGTGTTCCCCGTTATCAGTGGGTATGGTTTACTTCAGGTAGGACACCTATACGTGAAGTGGTGGCTCATAGTTCAAACAGAGCTGCTGCCTCTTGGCATGGCTGTTTACTGGCTCAATTGAAGCACTTGTGTCTTCTTGTCCACCATCACCATTCTCCAAAATTGTTTGAGCTTTCCCTCTTGCCTGTTTTTGCAGCTCAGGTCCGTGGATCAGGAGGTGTAGCTGGGTATTTAGGCAACTTTCAATCATAAACAGTTAACAGCAGTTCTGTTTAAGCATCATCCAAGTCCTTGAATATTGGGTCCAAATTATGGTGTGATATAATTTGTAAACAGCTTTTGAGAAAACCATAAAAATTTTGTTGGGCATTATTGGCAGCTGGTTGGATTATGCTGTCGACTGTGATCACCCTCGGCAGGGAGAGGGTGTATGTACTGTGGGGTAGCGGGGGAATGTGTATTGCTTTCAAAGATGGGATTGCAGGCTACGTGGAAGGCAATTAATTTCTCCAACCTCTCCAACAGGCAGGATAAAAGGAATGCTTTCCTATTTCTCCACCTTGGATGCATTCAGAGCTACATCATAATGTTGCACAAGGTTCCCTCCAAGAGTGGATGAGGCCTATTAGAGTCGAGGCAGACGAAACTCTTCCTCTACTTAGTCAAAAGGTTAGCAAAGGCCACCGCCTACACACAGAGCTGATGTCTTCCCTGATCACAAACAATAGTATAGTTGCCAGATCTTCCACATAGCTGTGGCAATGGCCTTGATGAGCCTTAGATCGGGGCACGAACATTCTGTCGTCCCTTGAAGGGCCAGCCCAGCAGTGACACCGGCCAGGATTAGTACCATGAGCAGAGAATATGGGCAGGGGCTATAAGAGAGGAGCCAAAACGGAGGGCTCCAGGCTCATGTTCATTGGCTCAGTCTAGTTTAAAGGAACAAAATGTAGACAGACATTCCTTTTGCCGACTTCTAAACAAATGATAAACACTTCTTTTTTGAATACTTTCTTATAATTTTTTACATTCAATCTTTTAGTTCACCTAGAATTTATTCTGGCATGTTATGTGAGGGAAAACTCTAAATGGATGCTTTTATATGGGGAACTGTCACATGCTGGATTAGCCCCTTATTTATTCATTTGGCCATCGCTGCTAGTTCAAGGTGCACTGTTAGGGGCCTGAGATGATGAAGGTCATGAGGAATGTGCTTCTTGTTCCGCAGTAGCTTATTGTCCATTTGTGGAGATGAGATGTACACAGATAACCCTATATACGAAGCTGCCTGGGAGTAATGCCGTGTGAGTAATATTAAGAAGAGAAAATGCAAACTTTTTCCCTTTGTTTTGTGTTTGTTTTTAGCAAGAGAGAACTAGTAGAATAGAAATAGAATCCTTCTGACTGGGTTAAGATTTTTCCCAGGAGTGTGTGGGCCTTTTAATCTTGACTTGTAGGTTGTAGTGAATAGGAAACCATTTGAATCATCTCAATTAAAAGAGGGGGTTATCCACTCATCTCACTTCTGAGAATCTATTCTGAAAGTAAACTGGCAAAAATGAACATACCTATGTACAAGGCTATTTATTATTTATTATGCCATTATTGTAATAGCAAAAGACTGAGAACAACTGAAATGTTATCAATATGGAACTAGTTGAGAAAACTATGCCACATCCACACAGTGGAGGACCATGCCTCTATAAAAAGGAAAGAGGAATCCTGGCTGGTGTGGCTCAGTGGATTGAGCGCCGGACTGTGAACCAAAGGGTCACTGGTTTGATTCCTAGTCAGAGCATCTTCCTGGGTTGCCAGCCAGGTCCCCAGTAGGGGGTGTGCCAGAGGCAACCACACATTGATGTTTCTCTCCCTATCTTCCTCCTTTCCTCTCTCTAAAAATGAATAAATAAAATCTTAAAAAAAAAAAGGAAGAGGAATATCTCCATATCTCCAGGATAACTGGGTCAAAATGGTACTCAGTGTAGGAAGCAGAGGAGTATATAAAATATATACATATATACTTATATTTGCAAAAAGAAGCAATGGAAGAATAAACTAAATATCAATAAAAATGGTAACCAAATGGGGAAGGAAGAAACAGAATGAAGGACACAGGAATAAAATTTATCTTGGGTTTATCTTGTGACATTGTTTTGACTTTGGAATCCTATATATATTTACATGATTAAAAAACAAAAATAAAAAAGAGGGGAACCATTAAAAGGTAGTATTACAACATGTGATAATAAGTAATAGAGTGCGGCCAGGGCACCTGAGGAATAGAACTACAAACTAAGAAACCAAGGCAATGTCCTCCACTTCCTTTAGTCATTAATTCATTTATTTTTTCAACATGTTTATGGAGCACTGACTATGTGCAGGAACCGTTCTAGGCATTGGGCATACAGCAAAGAACCAGACAGAGAAAGAAGTCGTCACGGAGCTTACATTTTAGTGATGGCTGACAGACAAGGTAAACACAAAAGTCAAGTGTATAGTATGCCATGTGATGATAGTGCTATGGGGGAAAATAGGGAAGATAAGGAGTGTGGGTGCAGGTGGGACTGCAATTTTACATAGAATGATCAGGGAAGGACTTGCAGAGAAGATGACATTTGAGCAAAGGTCTGAAGGAGGTGAGGTAATTAGGGAAGAGCATGCCAAGCAGAATAGCAAGTGCAAAGGCCCTGAGGCCATAATGTGCCTGGCTTCAAGGAAGAACCAGGTCTGTGTGGCTAAACCAGGGTGAATGAGGAGGACAGTTGAGGGAGATAAAGTCAGAGAGAAGGAGGAAAGATCATATAGGGCCTAGTAGGCACTTGTAAAGACTTTGACTTTTTACTGAAAGGAAAAGGGAGGATTATGAGCCAAAGAGTAACATGTCCTGGTTTACATTTTAACAAGATCCTTCTCTTCTCTGCTTGTTGTATGTTTGCCTGTTGCTCCATTCCTCTTACTCTCTTCCAGAAGTTCTGCTTGCTTGTGGCTTCTGTGTTCCCTTTATCACAGCAGCTTATATGTGGCTTTTGGTTCGGTATTGTAACAACTGTTGTTACTGTTGTAACAACATTTCAGTTTGTGTGTCCACTGTGACCTAATCACTCAGTCTCTCAATGTGCCAGTCCAGATTCTTGGGTGACATAATATTAGACTCACATATTATCAGGCTGACTAATATTAGTCCACAGTGGTAGGACTAGCTGAGGCTGGGGAGCAGAGGGGAACAGGACTCCATGATACAATATTCCAAGAAGGCATCAGGCAGAGGGGAAATGGGTAGCAGATCAACTTCACCAGGCACCTCAAATGTTTGGGGTCTCAATATGTACATGACGGTCAGTAAACCTAGCACATTTACTAAACAACCCAGAATCCTACCAAACTGCTGTCATGCTCAGTAGCCTCTTAAGAGTAATAACAATAATAGATGACTTTATAATGCTTTATACTAAATTGACACTTCTAAAACTATTTCAGGAAAAGATGAGTTTTGTTATTTCCAATCTTTAGGAGAATTACGCCTTTGTAAAATATAATAAAAAAGAATTTCTGGAAAAATTAAACACGTATAAAATTGAAGCCTAAAATTTTAATTA
>PVJI01009662.1:0-64290 GCA_004026765.1 Micronycteris hirsuta | reverse complement strand
TCTTCCTGCAGGGGTAGTCAGTAGATACAGCTTCTTGTTGGGAATGCCAGGTATGTCTGTTCCTGTGTGGGGTGGTTGACGATGAATGGTAGGGAGTTTTCTCTACAGGCTGTCCCAGCTCCAAATTTAGTTGAAATTTCCTTATTAATTTTCACAGAACCCAACACAAAAGTCCATGTCCTTAGAACTGGCAGTTTGGTCCAGTGGAAGACAACCAATAAGCAAAGTAAGAAACTTAACGAGTATGTCAGAAAGTAGTAAATGCTGGGGTGACAGGGCATGCCGGGGTGGGGGGCAAGGGGTACGGTGGAAACAGGTGGTGCAGGACCTGAGGGAGCGGCCACGTGGTGCTCTGGGGGACTGTCGTGCCCAGCAGAGCAAGATTGGGGGTTTATAAGGGGGCTGCCCGACACGTTCACACAACACTGAGGGGTCGGTGTGGCCCGAGCAGGGCAAGCGATGAGAAGCCAGAGACGTGGTGGGGTGACAGCAGAGCAAAGACCACGGTGCCTACCGGGCGGACTCCGGCTTTCACTTGAGCGAGGTGGAGCCATCCCAAGGTGTCTGCTTGGTTAACGGAACCCTGGAAGCCCAGCTCCTCTCTGTGGCCCCGCCCCCTCCATATGATGCTCCTGGAAATCTGATCATCACAAGGTGTCAGCACTAAAAGGGACCTTGGAGGTGATTTGGCTTCAATGACAGGTGAGGAAAGGAGGCTGGAGAGGGGAAGGGGCTTGCCCAAGGTCACTCAGCGCATCAGAGGCTGTCAGCTGTAAAGCCCAGGGCTCCTCCCACCCAGAGCAGGTCCCTCCCGCTGCAGAGCCCTCCGTGAACAGGACGTTTTGTTCTTCCATCTGGATCCAGTTGTCCCCAGGGGAACATTCGGGTTTGCCTCTGGCAAGGCCTCTCCTGCTAAGAGTCCCCTCCAGGCTGTGGAGCTTCTGCCCTGTCTGGCAGAAGCTTTGCCCTCCGAGGGCAGCCCTCCCACCGCACTTGGCATTGAGGAGCCTGTGTGCATATGCAGGCGGGGCCCCTGGGCTTGCCCTCCTCCCAAGCATCTTGCTCCACAGGGCTTCCGTCCGAACACAGACAGTGGGGCACCATAAACCACTGCTCACTGCCCCACTGCCACGGTCGCCCTGTCAAAGCAAGAAGCTCCTGACCTCTCTTTCGTCCCCACCCTGTGGCTGCCACTACCAGCTTGTCAACTTCAGTTCAAGGGGAAGGAACTGCCACCACCCACCCAATCTCTGGTCTTCCACCCACCCACCACCCTATCTTCCTGCCCCCTGGTTCATTCATTCATCCTCTCACCCATCTGCCCAATTACCCCGTCCATCCGTCCATCCATCCATCTGTCCATCCGTCCATCCGTCCATCCACTCAGCCAGCCATCAGTCTCTGATTACTATTGGTCCATCCTCTTATTCATCCAACCCATCCATCATCACGTTCTCATTCACCTATCGTTTGCCCCCAAACCTGTCTTTCCGCCTGCCCATTGCTCCGCCTGTGCACCCACCCACCTGCCCTCTTACCCATCTCCCCACCCATCCGTCCAGTTGCCACCTTCCTCCCGCCCATCCATCCATCTCCCCACCTGCTTCCTGCTCCTCTGCCAGCCAACTTATCAGCCTGCCTCTTGGCCCACCCACTGTTCACGCAACCTTCACAGAGGCAGGCCTCTGTGCCCAGCACCGTACCAGTAACACGCACGCGCTGCTCACTGAACACTTGTTTCACGCCAGGCGCTCTGCCTGCGCCCTCACTGAACCCTCCCAACAGCCCACCCTCGTCTGGTGAGCAAGGGGGCCGTGCTGGACGGCTCAGCGAGAAAGTCGTCAAACTGCTTAACTCTTAAAGCAGCTTTGCAAGGCGGATATTGTCACCATTTTGTGAATGTGGAAACTGGGGCCATGTGATGTGCCTGGAGTCCCAGCACCCGTGAGTGACAGTTCTTTCCTTCTGACCACCACTGACGTCCAGTGCTGACCGCTACCCCAGCAATGTGCGACTGTGTGTGTCAAGTCAGGATCGGGGCCTCTGGGATTCTTTTGCCCATAAATGAGGGGATTGTGGGCCTGGCTTCTGACATGGGATTCCTCCGGCTCTTCCTCCATTTCTGCCCTCCTACCCCAGTCTCCTTCTGCTCATTGAAAAGCCACGAAGGCCCAGGAGAAGAGCTGGGCCAGGGGAGTCCTGCCTCCCTGGCCCTGGACACGGCTGGGCCCAGTGTAGAGCCACTCATGACTCCATTGCACTCACTCACTCACCAGCTGCCCTTTGCTGAGTGTGTACCGCACAAGGACACGAGCCTGGGGACTTCATTTCTCCCCTTGGCCTCAGGGCCAGTGGACACAGCCAGGGCAGCAGCCCCCCCACCCCCCGAGAAGAGGAGAGCCACGTCTGCCGCTGGGTTGTCGTGGGAACTTGACGTTTCCCTCAGTTTTCTCATCTGCCCCGTGGGCTAGTAATACCCACCTCAGACGATGAAATGAGTAATGGATGGGAACGCACTCAACGTGCCCCTCCTCCCCTTCCTGGTGTGTAAATAGCGGGCTTGGGCTTGAGCAGGGGTTCGCAAGATGGGCTCGTGGGTGGGAGCAGGAACCCCCTGAAACTGTGCGCGTGTTTGTGTGCGCACACGCCGTCTGTAACCGGGAAGGTCTGTGCCTTTCGTCGGATTCTCAACAGGCCCGCAGCACCGTTCCTTACGGTGCTCGGTGTTCAATGCACCATGTCTGGACAGTAGACCTAGACAGGAATAGTGGTGTAGTTCAGGGACTCTGGAGCCTCGTTGGTTGGGATCAAATCCTGGCTCTAATGCTTCCCAGCTGTGTGACCTTGGGCAAGTTACCTAACCACTCTGTGCCTCGGTTCTCTCAGATATAAATCGGATGACAAACATATTTACTCCATGAGGTTGGTTGGAGGAGTAAATACCAGCAGAGGGCATGGAACCATGCCTGTCACCAAACAAGAGCTCAGTAAATCTTATCTTAAAGTAGATGATGAAACGGGGGTTCAGAGACGTCGAAGGAGTTGTCTGGGGTCGACCAGCTGGGAGACAGCCCAGATGACAACCCCGGTGGTCTGACCTCAGAGACCTTGATTTAACAGATATGCTCAGTGTATGTTCTCAAAGGGACCCTGACGCCACCCCGGGCCTGCCCTAAATCTGACATATGGGGCTCTAGCGGGTGGCCGGTCTGGCTGGTCTCCAAGGCTTCCTGCCATTTCTGATGGTGGAGCTTAGTGGAGACTTCTCTGTGTGAGTCCCCAGTCTGAGGGCCGCAGACCCAGCCGGCTGCCTCGCCTCTGGAGGAGCTGCAGAAAGTGGGGGGAGAGCGAGCGAGCGAGCGAGCGAGCACATGCGTGCACCTGAACACGTGCTCGTCCTCTGCCGCCACCCACAAGGTGCAGCTCCCAGGGCTCCCTGCACAGCCTCCCAGGGGATGCGCCCCCGCAGGCTCCACTCCCTCCCAGTGCCATGTGACACTGGCGGGCGGCAGGTGGCAGGTGCCGTGGGAGGGGGGAGGAGATGAGCTCCTGCTGACTGACAGCGTTCCCTCTCGGGCAGGGAGCTCCCGGGCTGCAGCCCTGACCCCAGGCGCCTTTTAACTAGACTAGAAAACTGGAGAGCGCTTTGCTGGGCCACTTCCTGGCTTAGTGCGACCCGTGAGAGCTTCTGCACTTCTCCGAGCCTCGCTTGGCTCATCCATGAAATGGGGACGGCTGCCCCTACCCCACCGGGCTGTGGTGAAGGTGATAGGAGAGGGAGCATGCATGCAAAACACTGTCACTTCCTTCCCACCTAACCCTGCCCCTTTGGAGGCAGAGAGGGACTCCCGGTCTGAGACAGAGTGGCCTCCTTTGACACCTTGTCGCAGGGACAGGAGTTTAGCGGAGGCACTGGCCAGAGGCCCAGTGTGGGCTGGGTGGCCTGTGTGACTGAAGAAGCCGCAGGTTCTTGACATCAGGAAAGTGGCCCAGGACAACCTGCTCTGTGACCTGGCGGAGCTGAGTGTAGAACCCCCCACCGCTCTCCAGTCCTCAGTGACCCCTTTGTACAACTGGGTCCCCAAGAACAGCATCCGCTTTATCATCCTGTGGGCTGGGTGGGTGTCTCCAGGCTTACAGGGCCAGGGGTCGGCCTGGGCAGACTGAGGGTGCGAGAGAGTGGCAGTGGGGGCCGCCTTCTCCTACCCTGCATATTCGCTCCTCTGCTCTCTCCTCCCACAGATGCCTGTTGCACACCTGCTTTGTGCCAGGCTCTAGGGGCTGGGGGTACAGAAGTGATCCAGGTCTCTCCTTAGGAAGCGGATGTTCTGGGGGCGCAGCCAGGTTCCATGCAGCAGGCAGCGATGAGCACTGTGAAGGGAATGGAGCAGAGGGGAAAGGTGTGGAGCGACGGGGCTCTTTAGGTAGAGGGTAGGAGAAGGTCTCTCCGTGGGGGAAAGGGTGATGGCATTTGAGCAGGAGTCTGAAGAAAGTCAGGCGGGGGCCCTGTGGACATCTGGGGCTAGTGCATTCTGGGCAGAGGACCTGGACCTACGGGGCATGTTCGAGAAGCCAGCAGGCAGGCCCTGCGGCCAGAGGGCAGTGGGCGGAGGGAGGGGAACTGGGGAAGTGGATGGGGTCAGAGAAGAAAAGGTGGGAGGTGGTTTGGAAGCTGTTTAGGGGTCCTGTGCATGGGGAGCTGGGGAAGAGGCCCCCAAGCCCAGCCTTGCCTTGTTGGGCTGGGAACAGGGAGCTTCCTTTGGGACTACTCCTCCGGGACCTCTGTCCCCCCACCCCACAGGCAGCCAGCACTTGGACTCAACCGTCGGACAAGAACATGCTCTTGAAATTCTGAGTCCAGCCTAAGAGCCTTAAAACAAGAAGAGGTCACCCGGTCTGGCCCCTTTGGTTCGCATGGCCGGCACTGCAGATAAAGAACCTGAGGCTTGGAGAGGGGGCGTGACCCCCGCCGGCTCTCCCAGCCACCTGTGTGTCAGGGCCCGAGGCACACTCTCCCCACTTTGGCACAGACGGCCCACTTTCCAAATGATGTTTGTGAAAATTAGCCTCAGGAAAGACAGCTAAAAAGCATGGTTTGGGGATGTTTTTAGCTGCCTGTAAGCCAGATAAAAGGCTTTGTTGCAAAAATGCTCTCCTTGTGTATGCTATAAGCATCCATCAATTTCAGAAAATATCCAGCCTTACTCACCAGAAATGATGGGTGCTGTGCTCTTTGAATTTGAGATGAAGAGGGGTTTTTTTATGTTGTTGAGGGTGGTTTACTCATTTCAGACTTTTTTCCGACTCTGAGTGTACTACCCTGAATTTCAAGGGGGCAGGGACCGTTTCTTCTCACCTCTGCGGCCCCGGCAGAGCAGGCACCGCTGACACTTGCTGAGAGGAGGTCTCGCCCAAGCAGTGGCTCCGAAATCCACAGTGCGTGATGCTCCGCATTCACACGTAGGGGGATGGGCACATAGTGTGCTTGTAAAATTAATAACAACCCAGCCAATGAGAGAACAAATGAATGAATAATTTGGGTCAAAAAAAGGCATGTCTTCAAGTTGCATGTAGCCAGGACCCACCACTTTGGGACTTCCGCATTAAGTGAGGAGGAGGAGGTGTATTTTTAAGGGAGGACCACAAGGTGAGGAAACAGCCGGAAGGTTGATAAAAGAAATTCCAAACCAGGGGTCCTCCCTCCAGAGCTGAGAGCCAATCACATCAATGCTAGAAGAGACCTGTATTGGTCAGTTTTCAGCAGATTATGCTGCATAACAAGCAACCCCAAATCTCAGTTTCTTACCTCAACAGCTCACAGTTGTGAGTGCGTGAAACACAGTGTTTGTTCTTGTATTAGTCGTTATCAATTGTTGTGTTATTTATTTGCATTACCACTGCAAACCTACTCGTGCCCACCCTTGTATTTCTCACTGGTGTTGTGTGTCCATGGCAGGGGTCAGCTGCTGTGGCCCTGGTCCAGGCTGCAATCAGGGGCAGGTCCGCTCCACATGCCTCCCTTCCCAGGACCTGGGATGTTGTCCTCTCACAGCAGGGTCAGGAACGCAAGAGGGACTTGGGAAACCTCCAATGCCTCTTAAGGCCTCCGCCACTGTCACACTGTCACTGAGGCCCATAATTGGGGAGATAAGTTAAGTCACATGGTCAAGCTCAACACTAGTGTGTTGCCATACACATTTTTATTTGAAAGCTGCCTTAAAAATATGAGACATTTTTTAAGTTACTGGTCTAATACGAGCTCCTGCCCCATTACAGAGAGGGGTACTGAGACCTCCGAAGGAGACTTGGATGAGGCTGACCAGTGAGTGGCAGGGCCGACACACACCCTGCCAGAGAACTCTTCAAACAGCAGCTGGATCAATATGTGTTCACATATTCATTCAACAAACACTCGCCACTCAAACAGTCGGGGCCAGACGTTGGCCGTCATAGCATCCTTCTTTCTTCAGTCCATATTTTGACAGCCTACTGTGTGCCTAATTTATTCATTCATTCAACCAATATTTCCGGAGGGCCTACTATATGCTAGGCTCTGCTACAGGCACTGGAGATACAGCATGGAACAAAGCCAATCGTCTGACCCTGTAGAAGCTGCATTCTAGGGGAGACCTAGATAATAAATGACAGAAACTGCGTACAGACAAAGTGCGGTCAGAGCTAGGAAGGAAACAAAGCAGAGAGCGGGAGGAGAATGCCAGAGGGGTGGCCGTTTTGGACCGAGTTGCCAGGGAAGGCCTCTTTGAATAGCTGAGATTTAAGCAGAGACCTGGGGGAAGTGAGAGATGAAGCATGTGTGTCGGGGAGAAGAAGCAGTGGGCAAAGCAGGGACAAAGACCCTGAAGTTTGGGAACAGCAGGGGGGGTTGGAGGCGCAGCAGAAGACCTGAGTGGGAGTCTGGAGGGACAGAGGTGGAAAAGAGGCACGAACCTCAGTGGCCCCAGGAAAGAGTTCAGGAGTTGCCCCAGGGAAGTGGGAGCCTCGGATGGTTCGTGCCGGGGGAGAGGTCTGATCCGCGGTGTGACCCAGGCACAGGCTGTAGGAAGAAGCAGGGAGACCTAAGGAAGGGGCTGTAGCCATGGTCTTTGGGGCTGCTGGTGGCTCAGAGGGGCTGGGACCTGCTTTCAGCATGTGCCAAGATAGCTCCCACGTCCCAGAAGGTATGGCCGTGGGAGAGAGTCAGGACAGGGGACACTGTGGCCCCAGGGTAGCAGGCTGTGAGGTTGCAGGTAGGAGGGGCTGGACCCAGTGAGCATCTTGGTGCCAGCTTCCAGGAGTGACTGACGGTTGAACAGCTCATTTCCCTGTGGAGCTGCTGAGGCAAGTGGCCTCACTGGTGGGAATGCTGCCACGCTGCTGGCTGGGCTGTGGAGGCCTCCCAGGAAAATTGCCCAGCATGACGGGGCCACTGCTCTGTGATTCTAACCATGCTCAGGGCCCGGCTGCCTCTGCCAGCCCATTCCTCCCTGACCTTTCATCTCTCCAGCAATTTCCCTGCCCCCCCCCCCGCGCCCGTCCCTAGAAAAATCAGTGAGGGCCTAGGAGGAGGGGGTTTCCTTTTCCTTGTTTTATTTTTACCTGGTTGTCTCCTTTTCTTTTTTAAAAAAATTATTTTATTGTTGTTCAATTACAGTTGTCCACATTTACCTCCACCTCTCCCCCCACCCCATCCATCCCCACCTCCCACCCCTGCTTCCACCCGCCCTTGGTTTTGTCCATGTGTCCTTTATAGTTGTTCCTGAGAACCCTTCCCTCCTTTCCCCCATTACCCCCTCTCACCTCCCTTCTGGTTACTTTCAGATTGTTCTTAATTTTAATGTCTCTGGTTTTATTTTGCTGGCTTGTTTATTTTGTTGATTAGGTTCCACTTGTAGGTGAGATCACATGGTATTTGTCTTTCACCGCCTGGCTTATTTCACTTAGCATAATGCTCTCCAGTGCCATCCATGCTGTCACAAAGGGTAGGAGGTCCTTCTTTCTCTCTGCTGCGTAGAATTCCATTGTGTAAATGTACCATAGTTTCTTGATCCACTCATTTACTGATGGGCACTTAGGTTGCTTCCAGCACTTGGCTATTGTAAATTGTGCTGCTATGAACATTGGGGTTCATAGGTTCTTTTGGATTGGTGTTTCAGGGCTCTTAGGATATAATCACAGCAGTGGAATTGCCAGGTCAAAAGGCAGTTCCATTTTTAGTTTTCTGAGGAAATTCCATACTGTTTTCCACAGTGGCTGCACCAGTCTGCATTCCCACCAACAGTGCAGTAGGGTTCCCTTTTCTCCACATCCTCTCCAACAGTTATCTGTTGCTTTGTTGATGATGGCCATTCTGACTGGTGTGAGGTGGTACCTCATTGTGGTTTTAATTTGCATCTCTCTGATGGCTAGTGATGCTGAGCATCTTTTCATATGTCTCTGGGCCCTCTGTACGTCCTCCTTGGAGAAGTGTCTGTTCAAGTCTTTTGCCCATTTTTTAAATTGGCTTGTTTGTCTTCCTGGAGTGGAGCCATGTGAGTTCTTTATATATTTTGGAGATCAAACCTTTGTCTGAGGTATCATCGGCAAATATGGTTTCCCGTTTAGTTGGTTCTCTTTTCATTTTAATGCTGTTTTCTTTAGCCATGTAGAAACTTTTTAATTTGATGAGGTCCCATTTGTTTATTCTTTCCTTTATGTCCCTTCCTCTAGGGAACATACTCAAGTGGGATTCATCCCAGGGATGCAAGGCTTGTACAATATTCACAAATCAATAAACGTAATACATCACATAAATAAAACGAAAGACAAAAATCACATGATCATAGCAATAGATGCGGAAAAAGCATTTGATAAGGTACAGCACCCATTTATGATAAAACCACTCAGCAAAGTGGGAATAGAGGGAGCATTCCTCAACATAAAAAAATCCATACACGAGAGACCCACAGCCAACATCATACTCAATGGCCAAAAACTTAGAGCTTTCCCACTAAGATCAGGAACAAGACAAGGATGTCCGCTTTCACCTCTCCTATTCAACATAGTATTGGAAGTCCTGGCCACAGCGATCAGACAAGGAAAAGAAATCAAACGCATCCAAATTGGAAAGGAGGAAGCAAAACTGTCATTGTTTGCAGATGACATGATAGGGTACATAGAAAATCCTATAGACTCCACCAAAAAACCGGTCAACCTAATGAGTGAAGTTGGCCAAACAGCCAGCTACAAAGTCAATATTCAGAAATCAAAGGCATTTTTGTCTCCTTCTAACCTCAGTTGAACAGCCCCTCGCCAGGAAGCCTTCCCGAGTATCCCCCACTTGGTGCCCCCCACTTCGCACCCCAGGACCCTTTCCTGGAGCCGCAGTGCCCCCTTTCCTTCTGGTTATTGGACTGATGTCCCACTCAATTACAGGTTCCACCAGGACTTCCTCTCCTTTGGGGGCTGCGCTGGGTTCACCTTTGTCCTCCCCACTCCAGGAAGTCCCAGGCACATAGGAACTCAGTAGACATGAGTTCCCTGCCTCAGAGGGGGCAGATCCTATCTCTCCCAGGGATTAGGACCTGGTGGCCAGGAGCTATCTTGGAATTGGGGTCCTGGGGAGATTTTTCTCCAATTTTTTTTATTGTGGCAAAATACACATAACATAGAATGTATCTACAGTGTACCGTTTTAGTCCCGTTTAGGTGTACAGTTCGGCGGCATTAAGTGCGCTCATGCCATTGTGTGACCATCACCACCATTCATGGCCGGAACCCTCCATCTTCCCAGGCTGAAACATTGTCCCCATGCCCCCACCAGCCCCGGGAGCCACCCTTCTACCTTCTGTCTCTATGAATTTGTCTATTCCAGGAACCTCATCTAAGTGGAGGCACACAGCATTTATTTTCTGTGATGGCTTATTTCACTCAGCACAATGTCCTCAAGTTCATCTGTGCTGTAGCACATGTCCGAATTTCCTTCCTTGTTGAAGCTGAATAATACTGTATCAAGTGGACTGGCCAGCTGCCATGGCATATGGACACGCATGCAGGCATGAAGGGACTCACGTGGCAAGGGCTGAGGCTTTCAGCCAACGGCCAGTGACAGCTGTCAGCCATGTGAGGAAGCCACCTTGGATGTGGGCCCTCCAGCCCCGGTCCAGCCTTCAGGTGACCGCAGCCCCAGCTGACATCCTGACTTCAGTCTCGTGAGTGACCCTGAGCCAAAACCACCCGGCGAAGCTGCTCCTGGGTCCCTGACCCTCAGATACCGTGGGAGGTAATCAACACTGATGATTGGTTTAAGCCGCCCGGTTTGAGGTGATTTGTTACACAGCAATAGATGACTGATGTAACCACCGCTTTATCCTGTCAAGTTTGGCTGCCACTGGATTTGGCGGCTTCTCAAAATCAGGTCGCTCTTCAAAGAAGGAAGATTCGCACTTTGGGGAGGGTGTCACCCAGGTGGACTCCCAGGTGGGCCTCGTGGCAGTGGGGGTTGAGGACAATGCAGTGGGGCTGAGCAGGCTGTGTGGGGCGGACAGGGAGCAGGGGGAGCGGGCGGCCATGGAGAGACACTGCTTCAGGCGTGAAGCCCTGGGCTGGAGTCTGGCCTTTGTCGCTTGCTGGCCGCGTGACCCTGGCAGGCAACTCAGCATCCTCAGCCCCAGGCCCACCGTTTGCCCAATAGGCTTAGGTGACAGCAGCTGGGAGGTTGGCAGTCTGCTCCCTCAACAGTAGCAAGAAGGGTCTTGTAAATTGCAAATCTGATGTCATCTGGTGCTTAGAACCTATCTGTGGCCTTGCACTGCCTGATGAAGGCAGGCAGCCCCATCAAGGCAGACAGCCCCAGCTGGACCGCACCACCCCTGCATGGCCCAGCCTGGCCCAGCTCATCGGGCCCCCTGCACCCTGTTCCCTCCTCTCCCGGCTTTAACTGCCCCGCCTGCCCTTCGGTTTTGTGAAGGTGCCGTGTTCGGTCCGGCCATGGGACCTGCCACTCATGTGGGTTTTCCACCTGGAATATGCCCCCCACCACCTGCTGACATCTCCCTACCTTTCAGACCTCAACTTGAACGGGAAGCCTTCCCGGGCCCCTTCAGCCACTCCTCCTGGCTGTCCATCACTGTTGCTGGCACTCACAGGGTGTTTGTGTGATGCATGGATGTGCGCCTGCCTCCCACAAGTCAGGAGGCGGCACCAGGCTGGGCCCCCACCTCACTCCTGGGCGTGTGCGCAGCACGGGCCTGTGGCAGGAGCCTCGGTGCCTGTGTGGAAGGAAGGACCGGGCAGGGGCGCCCACACTGTCCGACAGGAGTGCCGTGAGGCCCCCAAGTCCTCTCCGACCTCAGGCATTCCCTGCGGACTCGGGCTGAGTAAACCTTGCAGGCAA
Source organism: Micronycteris hirsuta (assembly GCA_004026765.1). Lineage (NCBI taxonomy): Eukaryota > Metazoa > Chordata > Mammalia > Chiroptera > Phyllostomidae > Micronycteris > Micronycteris hirsuta. The sequence continues at coordinate 52,920 of PVJI01009662.1, read as the reverse complement.
GTACTTCCAGGTTTCTATGGCTGAGCACTGGCACCACCTGTGGAGTTTTCTACACCCTGGTGCCTGAGTTCCCCGCTCGGAGGTTCTAGAGTGCCCGGGACATCAGGAGAATTAGAAGTCCCCAGGCCCAGCCTCGGACCCAGAGCCCTGGCCAGCGGGGAGCCTGGGCCACTGGCAGAGCCCTTTCCAGCCTGGGCACTGGAGGCTGTCTCCCAGGGCGGCAGGGCTATAAGCAACAGGAGACCCCGAGGCCACACTACACCCGACGCTGTGGTAAGGATTTCACTGAATTAACTCATGTAATCCTCAAAAGAGTCCAATGAAGAGGATGGTATTATCACCACCCCCACTTCACAGGTGGGGAGACTGAAGCATGGAGAAACCGCACGCACACAGTTCCCCAGCACCTGTGAGGGGCGGGGGGAGAGCCAGGATTATAGCTGCAGGGGGCCTGGCTACAGCGTCCAGTGCTGGCTCAGCTCGCTATACTGCTCTTGACCATGGACAGGTACCCATGGACTGTCCTGGTCCCAATCACTGCTGCTGCCCATCTGGCGTCTCCATCCCTCGCCCCAAGGACCTGCCGTGAGCCACCGGCAGGCATCACTGATCAGAGCTCAGGTGAGTCTGGTGACCCACTCTGCGTCGGGCCCCTTAGACATGAAAAGCCCCCCCACCCAGTGACCCAGCCCATTGCCAGCCCTAGGAAGGGACCAATCACTATGGAAACCATGGGACTCTATGGCCTTGCCACTGCTGGCTCCCAGAAAATCTTTTCAGGGCTCCGTCTGGGGCTCGGTGGGGAGGCAGCCAAGGGGCTCTAGCTAACTGGGCCCCTCTTTGGCCAGATGTCAGGTGGCCCAGGGCACAGCGGCCACCTGCGTAGCTCTCCCCTACCCCTCCCTTCCTCCCCTCCTCCTCCCCCTTCCCACTCCCCCTTCCCATACACAGGTGCTGCTTGCTGCAAGCCCTCCTGCGGGAAGGTGCGTTGGAGGGGGAGGTCTGTGGGTGATTGACGTGTGTGGTTGCATCTTTAATTAAAATATGCTTCAAGTGCCAGTCAGAAAGGAAAGTTCAGCGGGAAGCCAGGGTCGTTATCCTGAGCATCGCCGCAAGAGCTCTTTCCCATGGGGTGGGGTGACCTTGTCGAAAGGCTGGGCCGAAATCCTCCTGAGGCTTCACCGTCTGCTCCTGAGCCTCCGAGCGTGTGGGGTCAGTGTGCATGGGGGCCACTGGACCCATGCTTGCAGCGCTGGGCTGACCCATGACAAGCATCGGACCTGTGGGTCTTAGCCCTGGTGTCTGACAGAGTCACCTGGGCAGCTTTTTAAAAACACCCATGTGTGGGCCTCACCCCGTCCAATTGAATAAAATCTTTGAGAGTGGCAGATGGGCCAGGGTACGTGGTGAAAGCCTTGCCAGAGCGCAGCGGGGGCTGAGAACAGCCCTGCCCCCTCTTCATGCAGATGGGGAAACTGGGGGTCCGACAGGAGGGGGCTTGCCCCAGGTAGTAAGGGGTTCCAAGGCCACTGAACTGTGGAACTTCTGACACCCAGCACTCCAAAGGTGGGGGTGGGGGGCGAGCTGCCTCTGAAAAGGGAGGTGGGGACCCTGGGAGGGCCCGGAACCAAAGGGAGAAGGAGCAGCTCTGAGAGCAAATGACATCATCTCTGTCCCAGCCAGAGGCTTGGGCTGCAACGGGGAAGGGGTGGACAAACCTCAGCCTCGCCTTACCTTTTTTTAAAAGATTTTATTTGTTTATTTTTAGAGAGAAGGGCAGAGAGGGAGAGAAACATCAATGAGTTGCCTCTCACATGCCCTCAACCAGGAACCTGGCTCGCAACCTGAGCGTGTGCCCTGACCAGGAATCGAACCAGCAACCTTTCGGCCTGCAGGATGACACCCAACCCCTGAGCCACACCAGCCCAGGCTCATGCTAGCTTTTTTTAAAAGTGCGTAAAACCTTCCTAGTACAGGTGTAGTCGCTGGCCAGCAGCATTGGCGTCACTGGGGAGCATGTTAGAAAGAGTTTCAGGGCCACCAAAGACCTGCTGACAGACTCTGCATTTTAACAAGACCCCCTGGCAATTCAGGTGCATGTTCAAATTTGGGAAGCCCTCTGTGTAGTAGTAGACCCTGGATGGAAACTACAACACTTGAGTTCTAGTTATGCGGCCCTAGGAAATTCCACAATTTCCCCATCTGGTATAAGGGGATACCCAAACCTTCAAATGTCAAAGCTGGAAGGACCAGACACGGGCAGTGACCGACCAAGTGCCCACAGCAGAAGGTGGCAGAGCTGCCAGGAGGCAGAGCAAGGCTCCGGCACATGCCCTTCCCTCCACTGCGCTGCCTCCTCGCAGGACCTCAGGGCCCGGGGGTGCTGCAGGCGCGGCAAACGCTCCAACAGCCTCCAAGTTCTTCTGTTGTCATGTCATTTGGCCCAAGAAGAGTCATTGCTAGAAATCTCATCTCCCGTCTGTAAAACCGGGGTTTGGTTCCAGTTCCATGTCTTCGCGATCTAAAAAAGTAACGAAGACATCAAAACAGAAGTTGGTGCCAAGGAGGAGAAGTCATTGGAATTAGAGGGAAAAGAATGATGTGTCTACCTTCCTCCTCCTCATTTGTTCTTGCAGAGTGTTGTGCACGCCTGCGCCTGCCTCACTGTGCACGTGTGTGCGTGCCTTGTGTGTGAGGATATACCTGTCCATGTGCGTGTGCTAGGTGTGTGCATGGGCATGCAAGGGTGTGTCTTGCATGCATGCGTGTTGTATGTGCGTGTATCTGTGCATGCACATTGTGTGCAAGCATTTTGTGTCTGTGTGTGCACGCATGGTTACAATTGCATGTGTGTTCCTGTGTGTACAGTGGTGTGCATTCATGTGTGTGCACGCCCGTGTTCCACATGCACGGATGTATGTTCATGTGTGAGCACAAGTGTCTGTGTATGCAAGCATACACACGAAACCTGTGTGTGTGCATGTGCTCATGTGTCTTGTGAAATGCCTATGTGCACATGTGTTAATGTGAGCGTGAGCAAACACATGTGCCTGTGTGTGCATGCAAGCATGTGTTTGTGTGCATCATGCATGCATTTGTGTGCCTGTGCACACATGTGTGTGTGTAAATGAGTGTTAGGTGCTGTGGAACATCAGGTGGCTTAAAAGCTACCATCATGGGGCCTGGCTGGTGTAGCTCAGTGGATTGAGCACGGGCTGGGAACCAGAGGGTCCTGGGTCGATTCCCAGTCAGGGCACATGCCTGGGTTGCGGGCCAGGTCCCCAGTGAGGGCCATGTGAGAGGCAACCATACATTGCTCTTTCTCCCTCACTTCTCCTCTCTCTGAAAATAAATAAATAAAATCTTTAAAAAAAAAAAAAGCTACCATCATGGGGCTGGCTAGGGTCGGGGGGAGTGGTGGGGGAAAAAACCAACAACAAATGAAAAAGAAAAAGAACTTTAAAAAAGACTACCTTCAGGAGGGGGAAAGGTAGGAAAGCCCATCAAGTTCTTGACATTCAAGGTTTTAGAATGCAGTCTGGACTCATTGCAAGTGGCCCGAAGGCCCAGGGCTTGTAATGCTTCACAGTTTTGATGAGGCAAAAAATGTCAGCATGGAACTGAGCTAGTGAAGGAGCCTGCCCCCCTCTCCCCCGCCCCCGTGATAAGAACTGAGTCTCTCAGGAAAATGGCCTCAGAAGAATTCCAATTGCTAGTGCTAATCATGGCAAGAAAGATGACGACATCTGAAACATTATTGGCTTTTAGTCTGCAAAACAGAAGCAGAGAGACTACAGAGGAGAGAGTCTAATTTGGCCCTGGCTTAGATCTGCAGCTCCCGACGAGCCCGCCATATGCTGCTGCTGCTGCTGCTCGCGGTGGGAATGAGGGACAGGGTTCTCCGCCCACCGGCTCCAGGGAGCCCCTGCGCAGCACAGATCAGCTCCCTGGAGAGGACACTCCGGACGGTGCGGCTGACGAGTCACAGAACGTATGATCATGACCCAGAAACCCTCGCTTTACTGTCACTAAATGCCCAAGACAGTGGCTCTGCACGTCACTTACACTTTGCTCCTTTATGTTCACGCTGGAGACAGTACTTCCCAGGGTGGCGTCTTCGAGATGAAGTGTCTGAGTTCTTGTCAATGCCAAGGGTGCACAGTAATTATAAGAAAAAAATTCGGTGGGCGGGGGGCGCTGGGTGAGGTCAAACTTATCAACGCATGAGAAGTATTAGTAATGATATCTGAATGGCTCATCTATATTGCGAGCTGATCATATGGCCGGTGCTGAGCTAAAAGCTTTTATGTGAAGTAGAATTACATTAATATTAAATAGAATAACATAATTCCTCACTTCCAGGAAGTTCTTCCTAGTAAAATGCTACAGATCCTTCAGAGGCAGCTAAAACTGCCGCCTCCTCAGAGAAAGCTTTCTCACCCATTCCCTGAATTAAGCTGCCTCTCTGTCCCTCCAGCCTCCCGATTCCCTGAGAACCTCATTCACCTGCCCCGCACTCCCTCTGCTGGGGCCTGTGTCTGTGGAGCTAATGCTACAGTAAACATCACACGGTTCTTCCTTTCAGGTGTCTCTGGCCAGTTCCACTCCCCTCCCTCCTGGACTGCGGCCACTGTCTCCTCTCCTTTCTCATTGTGGATAAAATTAGTTCTGGCTCTTCTACTTCAGGTTTAATTTCTTGTAAAAACATTAGAGAGCTAACATGCTCTCTAGGGACCAGCCTCTGTCCCCAGCGGGCAGCACACCAGGACACCCATTGCTCTGGAAGGCAGGACAAAGGTCCCCCTGCGGCTCAGCAGTGGTGGCCGCCTCCCTGCCTTCCGTCCCCCTGGAGATCTGCCTCCCTTTTCACTGAAGCCGAGCCTCCCCTGCGCCCCCCGAGCCCCGCCCGCCCGGCATCTCCAACAGCCATCTCTTCTGTGTCGTCTGTCTTTTCTCGATTTTTCTCAACAGTGTTGCAGCAAGTTCAAGCCAACTCAAAAAGCGATGATACCAATGACAATGCTCCCTGAACCCCTCCCCACTCCGGTTTTGCACCACGTTTCCCTTCCCCGCTGATTTAAAACTCTAGAAGAGAAAGAGGTGCGCTTGCTGTTCTCAGGCCACACCTCCCCCTTACCACGTGCCCTGTCCCTTAGCCGGGCCCCTCCAGCCGCGAGCCAGCTTCTGCCCCTTCTTGGCAGCACTTGACACTGAAGCCCACCTCTTCCTTCTCCAGCCGTCCTGCTCCGTATCTCCTGCGGCCCACACCCTGGTTTTCGGCCCATCCCTCCCCTTCCTTCTTCGTCCTCCCTGTCTATTCCTAAACCATGGTTTCCCTCTTGTTGGTCCCCTTCCTCTGCCTGCTCTGTCTAATTGACGTTTTCCCCATGGCTGGCACAACCCTCAGATCTCAAGTCATTCAAGGCTGGACTCTCCTGAGCTTCCATCCCATCCAGGCTCCTGCTAGTCAATGGCAATGGAAGGTCCCAAGGGCACCGGAAGGTCCCAAGGGCACCTCACACTCCACGCGATTCAAACTCAGCACGCCTTTCCCTCCTGTTCCCCGCCCTACGTGGCCTTCCAACCTGCACCCTCGCCTCCTGGGGCCCTCAGTTGGGTAACTGGCACCGCCCATCGCCCAGCTGCCCACATGCCTACCTTGGACTCTCTGCCCGATGCAACGCCCCACCTGGGCTGTGATTCCAGGTGTTCCGTTCTGTCCCCTGGAGTCGTCCTCGTCTCGCCATCCCTACACCACGTCTCAGAAGAGGCTCTTTCATGCCTTCAGCTCCCACCTGGTAACAGAACCCCTCTCACCTGCTCTCCTCACACCGTGAAAGGCGGAGCTGACCGTGCCTCTCTCTGTGTTCCTCCACCCACACCTGCTGTGTGCCAGGCACCGGGCGGGGCTGGGAGGACCTGTGCCTCAGTCTCCTGCAGTTCACATCCTAGTGGAAGAGACGCACAACCAACCAACGCATCACAAAGTGTCACGGCGGGAAAGACAAAGCCGGAAGAGGAGGGAGGGGGGCGGTCCGCAGAGCTCAGGAGCGGTTCTCCGAGTGCGGGCATTTGAGCAGAGGTGTTGATGAAGTGAGCAAGTGAGCCCGCGGGGTCTCTAGAGGAAGCCCATTCCAGGCAGAGATAACTGCAAGTGCAAAGGCCCTGCGGCAGTAGGGTGTTTAGGGCGTTTCTGGGGAAGGCAGGCTTTTGTCCTCTGTGCTCCAGCTACACTGAGCTCCAGTCCCTTGCACATTCCATTTAGAAACCTGCTCCCTCATTCTCCTGGTTAGCTTTTGTGAAGCCCTGAGATTCACTCCAACATCATCTCCTGCAGAGAGAGGCCAGTCCAGAGCCTCCTCCTGGGCAAGGGACCCCTCCCCTGAGCTTCTGCAGCCCCGTCCAGCAGGTCACGGACTGCATTGCGATTGCCTGCTTAGGGGCTGCTTGTTGGCTCTTTGTGGGGCAGGGGCTGCCTCTGGTTCACCTCTGTGCCCTAAGACCTGGGCAGTGAAGGGGGGTTGGCAAAAGTTTTCAATGCACCTTGCTGCCTCCAAATGCAGTGGCATAAAACAGCGGCGACTCTATTCTGCTATCAGATCCTCGGGTCTGGGATGTGGGCAGAGCCCAGCAGGAACGGCTTATCTCTGCTCCATTCGGTCCAAAGGCCCGGATGGCCGGAGCTGGCGCCCCCTGGGGCTGGCCCACGCCTGGCACTTGGATGGGCTCAGGACTGTGCCTGGAGCACCCCCATGTCCTCTCCAGAAGCTGGTGGGGCTTCTCACAGCGCAATGGCTGGGTTCTGAGAGGGAGAGGGAATCCCAGCCCTAGAACTCACCGAGTATCCACCAGCACACTCTATTGGTCCAAGCAGTCAGAAGCTCATCCAGTTCAAGGGGAGGGGACAGAGACCCCCCCTCTTGGAGGCAGATGAGACAACAAATTTGGGGACCACGCCTTAAAGCCCTCAGTGCACGTCAAAGGGTCAATATTCGCGCCGCATATTACAAACTGCCACAGGCTGTCATGGATGTGCATCTTCTCGTTGGTCCTCGCTGAGACTTAGGATGAAGACACCGAGGTGGGGGGGAGTGATGTGTCCACAGTCAGCTCCTCAGGGGCGCACAGCCAGAGCTGATGCTGTGAGGGGGCGCCACATCAGGTGTGTGCCCACCCCAGAGGGGCCTGCAGGGACCCTCACCGCTCCAGAAAAAATTATGGCTGGTGCGCGGCACATGCCAGGCACGGTTCTAAGTGCTTCACAAGCATCCATTCGCACGCTCCTCACCCCAGCCCAGTGAGTCCTCAGAGTTAGTGTCTGTCTCTCACAAAAAAGGAACCCGAGTCACAGAGAACCGAGGTGTGGACACTGTCACGTCCACAGTCCTTCCCGCCTTCCCTGGATCAGAATGCGCCTGGCAGCCCTTTGCCATGTGATCCCCCAGACTGCACACATATTTCCCTGCCCCATGGGCCGGGGGCTGGCTGTGGACTTGCTTTGACTGTGGACTTGCTTTGGCCAGTGAAATGTGGCAGAAGTGACAGCATCCGTTTTTAGCTGAGGTCTCAGAAGGCATCTTGGGCTCTACCCACCTTTTCGTGTCCCGATGATTCACCATGAGAAGCACACACCCAGAGTAGCTGCTTGCTCTCAGCCTGGGGGTCCATGCGGAACCTGTGGAACAGACCAGAACCCACCCACGGCCTGGGGCCAGGGCCAAGACTAGGGGGAGGCAGGGGTGGCAATTGCCTCAGGTGCAAAATTTAAGATGCCAAGAAACTCAGGGGTAAAGCAAAATAATATTTCATGTGATCTTTAAAAAATAAAAAGGAGCCCGGCTGGTGTAGCTCAGTGGATTGAGCGCGGGCTGGGAACTAAAAGGTCCAGGTTCGATTCCCAGTCGGGGCACATGCCTGGGTTGCAGGCCAGGTCCCCAGTGAGGGCCATGTGAGAGGCAACCATACATTGCTCTTTCTCCCTCCCTTCTCCTCTCTCTAAAAATAAAAATAAATAAAATCTTTAAAAAAAAATAAAATAAAATAAAAAGGAGCCCTGGCTGGTGTGGCTCAGTAGATTGAGTGCCAGTCTGCAAACCAAGGGGTCGCCAGTTCGATTCCCAGTCAGGGCACAGGAAGGGTTGTGGGTGGGGTCCCCGGTGGGAGACATATGAAAGGTAACCATGCATTGATGTTTCTCTCCCTCCCTCCCTTCCGCTCTCGAAGAATAAATAAATAAAATCTTAAAATAAAAATAAAAAGGAATGCAAAAAATCCATTGCTATAGGCTAAATGTCTGTGTTTCCCCCAAATTCATATGTGAAAACCTTACCTCCTGTGTGCTGGAATTAGGAGGTGGGGTCTTTGGGAGGTCATGAGGTCATGAGGGTGGAACCCTCATGAATGGGATTAGTGACCTTTTCAAGAGGCCCTAGAGAGTCCCCTTGCCCCCTCCCCCATGTTAGGACACAGGGAGAAGATGGCCACCTGGGAACCACGAAGCAGGTCCGTACCAGACGCCAAGTTGGGTAGCACCCGGGTCCTATACTTTCCAAAGTCCAGAACTGTGACAATAAACTGAGCTTATAAGCCAGTTTGCATGGTTAATATGTGAGTTGTTTATAATTCAGTGCATGTTGTGGTATGGGTATGTTGTTAATATCCAGTCTGTGGTGTTTCTGTTATAGCAGCCTAAATGGAATAAGACTTCCTCAATGAAAAAAGATTAAAACTTTACATAAAGACAGGATCAGTATGGAAGGGGGGCCGGCAATGTCCAGCCCAGAACACTCCATCTGCAGTTGCCCTGGGGACCAGTATGCAGAAGGAGAAATGTTTGCTGTCAGCCCCTGAATTCGGGGTCAGTTTGTTACACAGCATTGTTGCAGTGAGAGCTGACCTATACAAAAAGTCATTTGCCTAAGGACAAGCAACTTGCAGCTAGCAGAGCTGAGAGTTAGACCCAGGCAGTCTCAGAGCAGACTCTACATCATTCATTCAAGTGCTATGCCTCTCTTGTTGGGATGCGCATTAAGGTGCGTGTCCAGGACTCCTGGGTTGGTTCAGTCCTTACACTGGGCTCTGACTCCCTTTCCTGTTCAGTGAGCCGTGTCCAAGATGAGGCTAGAGTCCCCCCCTTACCCCCCGAGAGCCTTTCATTAGTCTGACCTGGCTGATGACCCTGGCCCTCTCCCCTTCATTTCAGCTGAGACCCTGACAAGATCGGTCGCAGGTTCCAAAGCAGGGCTTTAGAGGCAAAGGCAAAATTTTCAACACGCATGGCCAAGAACCAGCAGCTCGATTCCCAGACTTCTCTCCTAGGTCAAAGATAGGGAAGAGTTGGTAGTAAGAGGATTTCTTGGGAAAGAGAATTTTCCGAGCGTGCCCTTCAACTCAAGCCTACAGTGTTTGGCGTGCGTCCCTGGAGCTGAGGGCTCTGTGGACCTGTTTGTCCTCTGCCTGGTGAATCTAAGAGGTGATAGAGTGACATGGTCAGATGTGAAAGATCCTTACAGAACTCAGATCAGCTTACACTCTTAGAGTTGATTAAGGTAAAGGTGTGCGTTTCACGTGGGCCGGATGTAGGATAACCGCCAGAGAAAGCAGGCATGGGGATGCCTCAGCCCCATCCAGGAGAGCACATGGAGGGGCAAGCAGCCGCAGCCCGGAAGGCCTCCAGGTATCAGAACAAGCCTGGTGGCTTCTGAAGGACTCAGCAAGCAACCCAAATGGAGATGCACAGAACCACGTCAAGACGCCCATATGTGGGAGCTTCCCAGTGATGGCGAGATGGTCTCAGAAAAATCTGCAAAATGATCCCTGAGATTTCAGCACAATACCACAGCCCCAGGCAAGAGAAATGTCCCAGGTGCCCTGAGCTCTTCCGCCCCGCCCCCAGACCCGCCTCCCAAGAATGGAGGAGAGAAGAACTGAAACGAGAGCGAGAGAGGGCAGCCGGAGAGTGAAAACGAGGGCCTGCCCAGCCTTCTGTTCTCCAGGATCCAGCTTGTCAGGCACAGGAGACCTCGGCTGGGGGAAGAAGGGAAGGTCTTTCCTCTGAATGAATGCTGAAATGTTCCTCATCATGCGGGCAGAGGGTTTTTAGTTGAGGCTGTATTTGCCACCAGAAGCACCTCGGGTAGAGATGACAGAAATCATGGGACAGTCGACGTTCTCGTGGAGAGATGGGAAGACAGAGTCAGAGACAGTTCAGAGAAGCAGCAGGTCAGAGTGCTCTCTGATGAGCACAGCCTGCTTGAAGTCAGGTTGCAGGTGGGGCCCTGCGGCCATCCCCCTCCCCCGGCATGTGGTGACCGGTGGAGACGGTCAGCTGGCCAGCCAGGCCGCTAGTCCTGTTTCTCCACAGTCATGAGTCACCCCACAAGGCGCTGCATTCCCCAGCCCTTCTCATAGGTAGGTGAGGTCACGTGACCGAGTCTTCTCAGGGAAGCCTGAGTGGAAGGGATGTGTCCAGCTATGCATCCTCTGCGTGCTTTTCCGTTGCCCCTCTGCAGAACCCAAGTGGCTTTGGCCTTGCAGATGGTGACAAGGCCCTACAGATGGAGGACCCTGAATGGCTGGGTGGAGCAGAACCACCCTCTGGCCTAGCACGCTTACCTCGGACTTTCCCATGGAAAAAAGGGCCAGTTCCCCTGTTACAGAGGCTGGGCCTTTTGCCGTGAGTGGCAGGGCGTCAGGCCGGCCCCAGTTCTCTGCACCACGTCCAGGTGTTGCACTCCAACCTGCTGGCCTCTCCCTCCGGAGAGCAGCCCCCCACTGGCCCAGTTACAGAAGCTCTAGGGGGAAACGTGCTTTGCAATCAGACGTGGGCTCAAGCCCAGACCTGTCACTTGGCTGTGCAACCCTGGACAAGCAGCTTCACCTCTCTGACCCTCCGTTTCCCTCACATGTTAAAAAAGGGATTCATAACCGTTCTACATAGCGTTGCCGTAGGATCCAACGACAGGATACAGGTGGCAGACCCAGCACAGCACTTGGCGCACAGTAGGTCTTCAACACAGAGCTGCAGCCTTTCCCTTCCCCCTTCCCTTCCCTGGTTCCCAGCAGCCTTTGCCACGGAGCCCCGGCTGGCCACCCGTCCGCCCCCAGCAAGCTGTGACGCAGACTGAAGTTTTTCTTTTGACTAAGTGACAGGTTCAGGGAGGCGGAACAGAACAAGTACTTAGAATTCACAGCGCAGAATTCTCTGAAATCAGATTCTCAACATTCCCTTCCTAGGGTCAGGAATTAAAACTGGCTCTGACGAGCTGGTCTCTGAAGGGTAGCCCATGAGGGGAATTTTCCTACGATCTGATTCCACCCTCTGTCCCTGGGCTAAAAAGAGGTTTGTCAGGGACGTCTTCCTCCTCTGACAAAGCCCTGCGCTGGTTGACCCCACTCCAGGTGAGTCTGTGGGCTGCAGGGAGTGGGGCCGGAGCCAGCGTTCTCTGCTTAGTAACGACTGGAATGTGTGAGTTATGTAATAGGAATATTAATTCTCCTGCAGACAACCCAGGGCTGCAAGAGGCTGGCCCCCACCTCCCATTTAGAGCCAAACCACCTGGCACCTGGGAGAGGACGGGTCTTACTCGCAGTCACATGAGGAGGAGGTGGGCTGGGCCCGAGGCTCGCGGGAGGCTCGCTCTGGCTCACGGGGCTGCCTCCCCATTTAGCTGTCTCGTGCTGCAGCGCTAACCTGCGGTGCAGCGGGCGTGTTCGCTGCCACATTACATGTTTACAAAACCCAGGTCTGGGAAAGCATCAAAGCGACTTGCCTCCCACACTGACCTGCTCTGGCTGGTGTGGGCCAAAGGTGGGAGGGAGCTGGGTTCCCAGGTGAGCAGAGAAAGGAGCTGGGCTCCCCTCCCCCACCAGGTGGGCAGAGGTTGGGAGCTCACCCCGGCTCTCCCCCCTCCCAGGTTCACCTGGTTTTGCCTCCACGGTAAGGGGGCTCCACCTTGCTTTGCGAATATGCAGGCAGGGGCTCCTCGCGCTGGATTGGGAGCTCCTGGCACGCAAGGACCTGTCCGACTTCTCTCTGAGTGTGGAGTGCAAGGCCTGACCTGACCTCCACCTCTGGCCTTGCCTACTCCGTGGCCTTTGCTGATTGGTCAATGACCCGTCCCATCTCCCAAATGTAAATCCCTCCCTCACCACAGGGCGCTTGAGGGCCTCTGGCTTGGAGTCCCCCATCTGCCACTTCCTCAGCCGTGCTGTTTTGAACACGATATTGCAAACAGACAGACACGAGGAGCGTGCTTCTGCTGGAGCGGAAGATCGGCGGATGGCCGGAGACGAGGCGTGGAGGACCCGCAGCCGGTGCGTGGCCGTTTCCCTTCCGTCCCCTCTGCCCAGGGGGAGCCTTGGTCCAAGGCAGCACGTTCGGGGCTGGACAGGGACAAGACCTCCCTCTCCCTCCACCAGCCACCCCACCCACACCCCGCCTCATTTCCCAGGAGGGCCACTCTGCTCACCCAGTGTTAGAAAGGAGCATCTAGAAAGTTGGACGTTGTCGTCAACCACACACAGACCTGAGCGGTGCCCTGCCGTGGAGGCTGACTGTCCAAGTGAGGAGGCCACCCACTGCCACCCTGGGTGGGACTTTACTGGAGGGTGGTCAGCATCCCTAACCCCTCCCACCGGATGCTGGTAGTACAACACAGCCCCCCGCCCACCAGTTTTGACAATCAAGAGTGTTTCTAGACATTGGCAAATGTCCCCAGGGGCGAAGTCGATGCTCTACAGGAGCATCAGGGAACTCAGCCCCAAAGGGCTGCCGGTCCCCAGGGCACCTCCCCTGTCTGACCTGCCACCCCAGAGGGTCACAGACACTCAGTACACACACCCACAGGGCCCAGAGTTGGGGGTTGGGGGTGCAAGCAGAGAGGCTTGGGGTTTCCTTCCTCTGCCTCCCCAACATACTTCACCTTGAAGAGTGACTCCAACCAGCACGCAGAGCAAGGGCCCCAGGCAGGGGCGGCTTGGGGAGGGCAGGGCCAGCTCTGGTGGGGAAGAGGCACACCCTCCGCTTGGAAATACAGAAAAGACACAGGGTCAAGGACACGGCTTAGAAACAAACCCATTTTAATGGAGAATGTTCACAGAGATCTGGGTGAGACCAGGCCACACCCCCATCCTGGCCAAGGTACCTGGTCTGCTTAGAGGGTTCAGGAGGGCTGGGCGGGGCCACAGAAGCAGGGTCGGGCTGCTGCCCTGAGCAGCCGGGGCGGGGTGCAGGGTGAACAGAGCTGGGGCCAGGGTCTGTGCGTCTGTGTGTTCGTGTGTGCACACATTCCATACATGGGCATGATGTACACAGAATCCACACCAGCCCTCAGGGGCAGCACGAAGAGAGGACACACATCACGGTGTGTGCTGCGCGCCCAGTCCTAGCCCTGCTTCGGCCACGCGTAGACTTGCTGTGTGACCGGGGGCAACTGACTTACCCTCTCTGGGCCTTGGAAAGAGTCACTAGGTGACGGCTAAGGTTCCCTATGGCCCTAAACATCAGTATGTTTCTGGAGATTAAAATACAAAGTGTGTTTGTTAAGAGCCGATGACAAGAGCCTTTGGTCTAGAGGTTCAAATCCCGCCAGGTCCGGGGCCCAGTACAGCCCAGTCCCAGGCACCAGGAAAACACCAGCTGCAGCTGCTCCCCCTACCTCGCCCAGGCTCAGCTCCGGCCCCAGGTGCTCCTCCAAGCCTCCCGACAGCTGCGTGTGCAGCAGGCAGTGGGACAGCGGGGTGGGCAGAGGCAGGTGGGTGAAGGGGAGGAGGCCAGGCCTGGGGAAGGCCCTGGGCTTGGGATTGTAAAGTGCATCACTCGCCCTCGTGGTTTCCCTGCACACAGGGACCCAGCACCCAGCAGGTGCTCAATAAATGCTTGAGGAACAAGCACGGTTGAGAAGAGCCTGGTTCCAGGCAGAGCTCTGTCCTGACCGAGCCGTGGTGGGGGCGGGGTGGCTGGGGCAGCAGCGGCCCCAGCGGCCCGCCCCACCTGCGCGAGCGTAAACTGTAAAGCTCAGTATGGAAGGCAGTGTGCAGCTGCAGATAGGCCGGGAGCCCCATCGGGGAGTGGGGGAGGCGGGGGTCTGACCTGGGGGGGCTGGCCAACGAGGGGCTACTAGGTTTTCCAGTACAAGGATTCCCAGTCTACCCTACAGCTACACACGGCACGAGACTGGCTGTAACAGGACAGCGCAACCAGCAGGCGGGAGGACCTGGGAGAGGAGGTGGACGAGGAAGGTGGTCCTGGAGCTGGACATGGTCCAGGAGATGTGGCTGCTCCCCCTTCAAACACACAGAGGCTCCTGGCTTGATGTCAGGGACACTCAGGGGCCAACGTGGGCCAGGGGTAGAAACAGCTGAGCCAGAGGGCAAGTTTCCAGACGAGGAGTGTGTGGGGCAGGGGGGCGGGGGGCACGGTCTCCTAGCTGCCACCTAAACCCAGCCGGGTCTCACGCCAAGACAGCAGAGCGTTCTTCCATCCGCCCCGGGTGCTGGTTTCATCCTGTTGCCGCAGGGGTCCTGTCCCCTCTGGCATCGGTGCTTCTCACAACCAAGGACAGGAAGGCTCTGCCCTGGGTCTTCGCATGAGTCCAGGTGTCTCTCGGCCTTGTCGCCCGCTCTGCAGAGAGCCATCCCGGCACAGAAGAGCCGGAACCACCGGGAGCCATGGGATCGGAGGGAAGCGGCAGGAAGGCAAGAGAAGGTACAGAGAGAGGTTCGAGGCTGGGGTCCTCCATGCTGATGCCAGGGCTCTTCCAACACGGCTGCCGCTGAGTTCTCATGGGGGGATGCGGGCGTCTGGGGCCACCTCTCGTAAGGCACTACCCTAGCCCCACCCCAGCGTCCCTCCCGCTCACTGGATGGTGCATTTGTCCCGCTCCCGGGCCTGGCCCTCCCGAAGGACCTTGGCCTTGATGTACTTGAGGTCACTGTTGACGCTGGGGCGGCGGGCGAAGGGCGAGACCATGCCGTAGGCATCCGTCTCCTTGACGCGGCGCATGCAGAAGGGTCTGGGGTGGAAGGCGTCCCCGTACTGCACAGAGATCTTGCGGTGCAGGGCGGGGCTCATCTCGTGCGGCAGCTTGGCCATGCTGAAGAGCACGTAGAACATCTCGTCCACGTTGGTGTTCTTCTTGGCCGACACCTCGAAGTAGGCGCAGTTCTCGTCGCCCGACACCAGCAGCTCGGCCTCGGTGGTGGGCACCTGGCGGCAGAGCTCGCCGTGGTCGTTCTTGTTGCCGCAGATGACCATGGGCAGCTCCGCCGCCTCTTTCGTCTTGTTCTTCAGGCAGGACTTGACCTCCAGGATCTGCTTCTGGAGGCGCTTGACCTCGTCGAAGGACTCGCGGTTGTCCAGGCTGAACACCAGGATGAAGACGTCGCCTGCGGGACAGAGAGAAACCCCTGGCGGTGAGTTCGTGGGCGGCTCCTGCCAGCTCCCTCCCAGGGAGGTCGTGCCGCTTATCCGTGGCAGAACCTGGTTGGGACACAGCTAACTCAGCCTACGTGTCCCTGCAGGGCTGGAGGCCGTGTGTGTGTGACTGAGCGTGTGGAGGCCGCGTTGGAATAATAACAAATGCCATCTCCATGACAGGAGGGGTCCTGCCTGGCTTGCTGGGCACAGCCCGGGGCCTGGAATCTCGCACCTGATGCTGGGCAGGAACCCAGGCCGTTGGCAACAGGCGGCTTAGGTGCAAGTCTTGCCTCCTCCACATACCACACGGCCTTCAGCAGGCTACACAGCAGCCTCTCTCAATCTCGTGTCCCCACGGGTCCCCTGTGGATGAGACACTGCCTTGTGGGGGGACCTGGAGGGTCACAGGAGATAAGGACGGCAGTGTTGCTGGTCAGCGGCCTTGGGCGTCAGCGATAATGAGAACAGGCTCCTGTCGCACACTTCCTGCTTGTTTTTCCCCGACTCTCTACAAAACCTCTGTGAGATTTCATTATCTTCACGGCAGAGGAGAGCAAACTGCGGCTCAGAAAGGGTGAGCAACTGCCCCAGGTCACGCAGCTCCAATGTGGCCCGGATGAGATGTGGGCCCACATCCGCCCTCACTTAGCCAGTGCCCGGCACACAGTAGGTGCCCTCTGCTTCTTGAATAAATCTCAAAAGAAAAAGCAAACGCTGGCCTCCAAGGCCCACCGCAGCCCTAGTTTAGCTCACTGCATCTCTCAAGCCCTTTACCTCTGAAACAGGGACCGTGTGGAGGAGACAGGGGTGGCAGAGAGGGCTGCGCCTTCACCCCCGTTTCCAGACCTTACTATGGTGATCACAGTCTCACACTCAAAGGACCTTCCTCGCTTCGGTGAGATGTCAAGAGCCCTGTTTTACAGACGAGGAAACTGAGGTTCAGAGGCATCAGCAACTGGCCCAAGTGACCCGAGAGCACAGCTGTCCCCACAATCGCACATGCCACATTCAGAACAGGGTTCCGGCCAGTGGTGTGCTCTGGACAGTGAGCTCTGGAGCAGAGAGAGCTTTGTCCCCCTCGCCTCACCTCCTGGTGCCCTGCACACAGTGGGTGTTCATGAAAGCGGCGGAGTGGGCGGGACCGGATGGGACGGGATGAATGACGGTGTGGGCAGCTTCGGCCTGGCAACCAATTCCACTCGGGCTGCCAAACCCGTTCCGTTAGGCTAATCCTGGGCCCTGGAGGGTTCAGCAGCCTTGACGTATTCAAATGCACGACTGCAGTGCCAAGCTGCAGAGCCGGCCAGCGGGGCTGGCAGCTGGAGGGAATGGGTGGCGGCAGAACTGATGGTTTCAGAGTGCCCTGGGCACCAGCACCAGGTTGGAAAATGAGGTACGGGTTGGTGAGTGGAAAAGCAAGCAGCAGACAGATGTGCTCGGAATGGTATATGCCCAAGAGAGAGACAGAAAGAAATACTCTCTTTCATGGGGATGCAGATATGAAAGTCCATGTGTTCACTTGGGCGGGCCACCAGGCTGATGGGGTAGCCGCTTCCAGGAGGGGGCAGAGCCTGGGGGTGGGGACATACGTCAAGGGGGCTTTTTAGCCTTTTCTATGCATTTAAAGGAGGGCGTGTTTGTATATTATTTGTGTAATGAAAAATACATCTTGAAAATATGCCTGGGGTCCCTCTCTGCATCTCCCCATTCCTTCCCTCTGGCATTAGCCTTGTTTACATGGCAGGGCTCCCAGGCCCCTCCCCAAGAGCTGACATTCCTGCAATATTCACTGTGTGCTGGAAGGGACCCCACCTCCGTGTTTCCCTCCAGTGCTCTCAGCTACCCCTGGAGGAAGCGCAGTTATGCCCACTGGGCAGCTGGAGAGACTGGGATTCAGACCTCCGGTCCCAGGTCTAGCCCACGCAATGGCGGGGCCGGGGCTCGAGCCCAGCCCCACCCAGGGTGCCTCCATCCACACTGCGTTTCCCAGACATGGGCTGAGGGGGTCTGAGTGCGAGTTGTGCCTGGTGGTCAGCGAGGACAGTCTCAGGAGGAGGCTGTTCGTCAGGGCAACCCAACAGGGGGCCTGACCGGGGTGTGGGGGGAGGGGCGAGCATGGCAGGGTTTTCTTGGTGCAGAAGTGTCTGATTTGGGGGTTATTTTCACAGTGACCAGAGGGTAGGTTACCTGCTCAGTCCTCCGCTCATCACTGACCAGCAATGGGAGGGGCATGGCTTAGGACGTGAGCCTGCAGAGCCCGCGGCAGGCATGCTATAAATGCGGCCTTAATTTAGGACTAGTCTTTATTGAGCACTTACTATGTGCTCACTTAGCACTTCTCATACATTAACTCATTTAGTTCTCACAGTGACCTTTGGGATGGCTGCTATGTGATATCAACACGCAGGTGAGAAAACTGAAGCACAGAGAGATAAAGCTTTGTGTTTGGTACAAAACCAGGAAGCAGGGGAACCAGGATTCGGACCTGGGCAGCCTGGTTTCTAGGCCTGCCCTCTGAGCTACCACACGAAACTGCCTGAGTCACGCAGATGACGGCCCAGCCCCACATCTGCTCCTGCCCCCACATCTGCACCTGCCCCCATCATCTCCCTCTGCCTCCCCCACTCCCGGCAGGGCTAGGAGGCCACAGGATAGCCTAGTGCTAAAGAAAGAGACAGACTTCCATTTACCAGCTGTGTTACCACCGCAGTGACTTCAGCTCTCTGGGTCTCAGCTTCCCTGCCTGTAAAAGGGAGGCAAACACCTGTCTCCTAGGTTAGTTGTGAAGACTAAAGAAATAAAGGCCAAGCTCTAAGACTGAGTCCAGGCACACAGCCCTTGGTAAGTGTTAGCTGACGCCATCACCGTTACTGCAACTATTACCGAGCCCCTTGCGTGGGCAGGGTCCCCGCTGCCCAGTCCTGTTGTTACCACTCTGAGAAGTGGCAAAGGACATGGTGTCTCAAGAGACCTGAGCCCAGCAGACTGACCACGGGCCGTGGAGCCAGGCTGAGTCACCTCCCCGAGAAGGACGGCAGCAGCTCCTTTGTTCCCGGGAGAGGAACAGCCCCAGTGCCCACCCGAGTCAGCTCCCGAACTGTAAGGCAGCACCTGGAGTCTTGAGTAACTGACCCAGGGTCAGAGAGGATGGAAGTTGGGCCCCGGCTCCCACAGTAGCTCGGGCAAGCAGCACCTCTCTGACCCTCAGTCAGGGCACAGGGGCTTCTTGTGACCTTCATCACAGAGGACGGAGAGGCAAGTGCTTTGCAAACGGTAAAGTGCCGAGCACACACCCTACATAGGCAGCGCCATGCCCACCCCAGGCACCCACCTGTGAGGATGGACAGCCTGCGCATGGCGGGGAAGGGGTGGTTGCCAGACGTGTCCAGGATGTCCAGCTGATACATGTCGCCTCGGATGTTGTAGACCTTCCGGTGGAAGTCCTCGATGGTGGGCGTGTACTGGTCCTCGAAGCGGCCGTTGAGGAAGCGAGAGACGATGGAGCTCTTGCCCACCCGCGAGGCGCCCAGCACCACCATGCGGTAGGAGTTCTTGGCGGGCACGCTGAACGTGCAGTTCCCGCTGGACAAGGTCTTCATCATGGCTCGGGGCTGCAACAGAGAGCAGGCAGCAGGTGTCAGGAGGCCCCTTGCTGGAGGCGCTGGCCCCCTGCCCGGCTCCTGACCAGGTCTCACGTTCGTGTCTGTAAAATGGGAATGGCGGACCAGGGTCTGTCTCTGGGGCTTTGGAGTTCTGCCCATTCATTCCTTCATGCCCTTGTGTCTTTCCCCCTTCATTCTTCCACTCACTCACTCACTCACTCGTTCATTCATCCCCTTATTTATTCCAGCACAGGACTGCTGGGGCTTGAAGCCTCGCTTTACCACTAGCTCACTGCTGCTTCTGGGCAAGTAACCTAACTTCCCCAGGGGCCACTTTCTTGTCTATAAAATGGCTCAACTCGCACGGCTGCTCTAAAGGGCTCGCTGCCTGGCCAGGTCTCAGCAGTGTCAACTCTTAAACAGTGCCGCCCAACCGCTCGCAGACCGGCGGCCCCATGGCATCCACCAGTCCGGCAACGAGGACACCCAGCAGGACACGCCCCTCACCTTGGAGCGCACGACCAACCTGTTCCCTCTCGCCAACCATGCCTTCGGCACCAGAGTCCCTCTATGGGGAGAGCAGCTCTGGTGCAGCCAGATTTCAATGCATGGGGGAGAAATTTGATAAAATTGGAACGAGGGGGACTGTAGAAGGGGCTCTGGTTGTGCCTGAACACCACTGTCACTGCCGCAGCCGGGAACAACTTTCTTTGCACAACTTCCCTGGTGATGAACTCAACCCCAGAGAAGATGACAGAGATACTAGGTCGTCAAGGGGGAGCCCTGCAAGACTGGGGCACGGATGACAGCATCAGTCCCCTGGTGGGGACCACGTTTTGAACCTTCTCAGCGTCCCGCACCTATTACAGAACTGAAGGAACAGGTGTTGTTTATGGTTCAACTTCAAGAGAAAGCCTTGCTTGCCGTCCCTAAAATGACAGCCTGGTAGCCGTGCCATTGCGTGAACTGTCTGACATGAACCAGGATACGGCCCCTCGTCCCTCATCCCCCTCTGCTTTGGGGCAGGTACGGCTTGACCCGAGGAAGACGGGAAGGAAGCCACCTCTGCGGGCACAGCGCTGCCCACCTCAGAACGAACGCGTGAGAGAAGGGTTTCTGTTTCATCTCTTTCCCGAACCCTCGATTGCCACCTGCTTTCTATTATTTGAATAGTCAAGTTGATAGGAAGAACTAGACCGTGGTGTGACATATGTGATCATGTTTAATTTGCTTTTCTTTCTACTCATACGTTTTTGTACATGAAAGAAAGTGGACTTCTTCCTATTTGCATTTTTTAAAATTTCGCATTATACTTCCAAAATTCTTTTAAAAAAGAACCCTTCTTAGAGCCTGCCCTCTCCCTGCCCCCTCCCAACACTGGCTTCCCAGAAGTCCGTGACTCCCAGACACAACATGGGGAGGGCACAAGAGCTTTTGAGGCATGGTGGGGGGTGGGGGGTGGCTGCAGCCTCGCGGCCCTCCCAGAGGAAGGGGAAGGGGGTCTAGGCCTCCTCCAGGCCCGAGCCCGGGGCTGCCCAGTAGTGTTCACCGCCCGGGCTCCAGGAGTTTGCCACCTCAGGAGGCCCAGAGACCCGGACAAGGAGGGGGTGGGTGTCCCACAAACGACTCCCCTCACAACGCCAAGGCTTCACGGTTTTGCATGTACCCAGAGCTTTCTGCAGGAGCCTCCTGGCCTCGTAGAAGAGGCTGAGATGGATCCGAGCCCCAAACCCCCAGTGGACATAAGTGAACCTCCGGGGGCTACAGCCATCGGCCCCACCCCAAAGGCCCCTCACAGCCCAGACACCCTGCCTTCCCATCTCCATACCCAGCAGAATCACCCCCGTACCTGAGCCCCTGTCCCCGGGTCGGTCTGAGCTCTGCCTCCGCTCCTTAGCTCAAGCTGGTCCCTCCCACGGAAGACCCTCTTCCCTCTGTGTTTCAGGGTCTGGCTCGATGCCCCTTCCTCTCTGAAGGCTCCTCTGACACCCCCCCCCCCCAGAGAAGAGGAGCTAGAAATGGACACAGGCTGGCCTGCTGGGACACGGACCCCCCAGGGCTACCACAAATGGTGCCAGCTGGGTGGGAACGTGGGGGATGTCTTTGTGCAGCCCCTCTGCTCAGAGAAGGCACAGCGAGCTGTATGTGTAGCTCCGACGCCCCCCCACCCCCCACCCACCGCGAGGGCCCGTTTACCCAAGGCTCTCTCCAACGCAGTGCTGCTGGGTCTGCCCTGGCGCCTAGACCAGAGGCAGAGCCACCACCCGAGTGCGGGTCTCCTGGCACACGTCCTGCCCACCTGCCCAACCGAGAGCTGCTGGGCAAGGAAACGGCTCTCAAAAAACGCCTTTTTAAAAAGCTCTGACTGGTAGCACTTGTCAATTTTTGCAGCGTGCATACTGCCGCCGGGCCGATTCCAAGATGATGTCAATGAATGAGTTACAAAGAGACTCACACAATGAGCTCGCTCAGCACACCATGGCCCCAGGCCTGCAGGCGGGATAATGATCACCGTGAACCAAGCCCCTGCCGTGTGCCCAGCACTGTGCCAAGTGTAGAATAATAATAGCTGGCATTTATTTTGCAGTTAACATATGTCAGAATGTTCTGAGTGCTGAACGCATAATAACCCCCTTCACCCTGCATCCAGAGGCAGGTGGAGTTTTCCCAATTCACAGAGGGAGAAACTGGAGCACAGCGAAGTTTAGTTTCTTGCTTGTGGTTACACGGTCCATAGCCAGGAGAGGAGAGGCAGGCAGGCACTCAGCCCCGTGCTATGGAGCCTCCTCACCGCCTCCCTGTACATGATCTTCCTCATTTCACAAATAAGGCCCCTGGTGCTTCAAAGCTACGTGACTGGTCCGCGGGTTCAATAAGGGAGCCGAGACAGTGGCCCCAAGCCTAAGCCTCTCACATCACTCACCCAGTTCATGTCTCAAGCCAGCTTTCAATGTATCCTACAGGATTCCGGTGCCACATACACAGCAGGTGCTCAAAAAGTGATCCATGAATGAACGAAGCAAATATCTTTGCCTCGGGAGCTCACCTGAAGCCTCCTTCTGGGGGCTTCTCCCTCCAGCCCCATCCTGCCTGATGGGCCAGGGGCTGTGATGTGGAGGGTCTTGGTGCCCTGGGCACACTCACACTCACAGGTGGGCAGTGGGGAGTGAGGGGAACAAGACCAATAGTGGTGAACCTGTCTCAGTCTCCTCTGGACCTGGGCGAGCCAGCCTGGGCCTTCAGCAGAGATGGGGGAGGGAGAGGCCCCACACCAGGACACCCCCCTCCCCAAGTCCCTCTGCAGGGAGCTTGACTCTGCTGGCGGTCACCTCTGTCTTGACCAAGAAGGAAGGAGGCCAGCATCCCCCGGGGACAGTGTTTGTCTCCATCACTGCCTGCCCCAACCTCTATCCCTAGGACTCCTGGTGTAGATGTGCTAGTATCAGTGACTGAATGGGCCAAGGCACAGAGGAGGCAGGGAGTCAGAGAGAAGAGAGAAGGGGTCAGAGGGAGGAGGCACAGAGTCAGCGAGAGGAGGCAGGGGGTCAGAGAGAAGAGAGAAGGGGTCAGAGGGAGGCAAAGGAGGGAAAAGAGCTGCGGCTTTCCTCTTTGAGAGAAGAATGTGAGTCTCCCTATGGCCCCGCCATGTGGAGCTGTGAGGCACCAGACACCTGGACGCCAGGTGACAGCACCTCTGTGGGCCCCGCCTCCCACCCCCACATCTCTCTTCCCTTCTCCGCCCTCAGGGGAGCTGCTGTGGGCAGCGCTGTGGGCACAGCTCCTCTCCTCCTCCATTACCTGTTCTTCCTTATCTTTAGCCAGGCTGACTCTACGCAGTGAGAAGCAGACAAGGGTTGGAGTTCAAAGGGCTCTTTCAGAGTTCGGAGTGCCACCCTGGTGGCAATGGGAACTGGCAGCAGCACCAGGCCCCGAATGCAGGTTCTGTGACTTGGCCGACCCCACCCCGGGGCCATTCTAAGGGTCCCTGGGAGGCAGAAAGGCCTGGAGCTGAGAGGGGGGTCGGGCCATTTTGGGGGGACAGTCACCCCAGCCAGGCAGGCTCCCAACATGCTGGTTACTCTCTGCCTAATCCAATGACTTCACAACAGCCCCATGAAGAGGGTGCCACCATGGACCCACTGGACCGATAGGGACACGAGTGTCACTTGCCTGGGCTCACACAGATAACCGGTCGAGCCAGAATTAAACTCAGGCCATTGGCTCCGAAGCCTGGGCTCTTACCTCTGTGAAGACCCACCCCCAGGCCACAACCAGAGTCTTTCAAAACAGTGTCTGACTCTGGGAAGCCTCAGCCGGAGTCAGGCAGGGGAAATGACCCTGTTTTATTCTCCCTCCCACTCTCTCCTCACAGGCAGCTGGGTACGGGCACTCTGCCCAGGGCTCTCCCCAAACCCTGCTCAGCAGCTCCCAGCAAATACATCTCTGCACGCGCCCTCTTCTTCCCTGAGCCCCTCCCCCAGGGCTTGCCTGGAAGGTGGAGGGGTCAGCTGAGCAAGGACAGGAGAATGAGGGTCTGGACGCACCCTCCTTCCTGTGAGCACCTCAGAGCAGCATCACGGCACTGTCCTCCCCCTCCCTCCCACCCCCACACCCGCCTCCTCCACTAGGGCACACCCCAGCCTCTCTGGACACTCGGACAGACTGGCCTCCGTGCCCACGCTGAGATGAGTCCTGAGGGCCTTGCAAAGCCAACCTCCCCTCCTTGGCGGCTCAGGATGGAAGAAAGCAGGCGGGCAGCAGCTGTCGGCAGACCAGCTCTGCCTCCCACCAGCTCGGCGACCTTGGGTAAATGGCCTGGCCTGGTGGGGTTGGCCCCCCTTGGAGGGATATGGCAGAAACAAACCCAGAGTGTGGCCTGAGAGGCCAGTGAGAAGCCAAGAGGCCGGCACAGCTCCTGGCACACAGCAAGTGGGCCCCTTGCTTTGTGGTGCTTCTTGGCAGTCAGGGGCGCTTCTTGGAGCGTCCAGGTGGGGCAGGACTAGAGTACAGGCAGAGGTTTGGGGGACCCATCTTCTCTCTCCGGTGCCAGGGGAAGCCTGAATCATGGGCCCCTGAGCGGGCTGCTACGTCCTATAAGGGCCTGGACAACATTCTCCATCCTCCTCCCAGGGCCAGGGGCTATGGGAGGAGAGGTCAGAAGGAGTCCCTCAGAGGCGCCTGGGGGCCCCTTAGCTAGCTGAGGACAGGACACTCATCCTGGGCAGGAATCACTCAGGAAACACCCAGAAAAAGCTGGAGGAACTCTGGACAAGGAAGGTGTTCCTGAATCCTCCCTCCTCAGAGGAGGTCCTCCCCGGGTCAGTGGAGGACAGGGCACATCCCAGCCCCAGCCCTGTCCAGGTATGCAGGCAGCAGCTGGCTCAGGAAGGAGGGTGGGAGTGTTTGGGAAAGGTAAGTACCTCTTCCTCCCTGAGACTCAGTGTCCTCATACTTAAATGGGCTCTTAAATGGAAGCTCCTTGCACCAAATCAGTAAGAGTAGAAGTTCAATAAGTCTTTCTTACCAGGCATGAGTAAAGGGCCTCGCACCCAGGCTGACACATAATAGGTGCTCAACTAATTTAATTTTCTCTAGATAGTAGAGCTGCCTGATGGGCTTGACACAGGTTAGGACGCGATCGGTTTTACTGTGCTAGTCATGTAAAGCCTCACCCAGCCTTCCTCCGACTATCCTCAACCCTTTTCTGCTGGCTCCTCACTTCACCCAGCTCCCCATTTCTGTAGGGTGTCTCTCTCCTACCTGGGAATGGCGTGCTGGACCTCTGGTTCGGCTCGGAGGGCTGCCTGGAAGCGTCTGGAGGTGCGAGGAACAGCCTGCCTCTCCGGCCGCCGAGCCTTCCAGGGATTGCGGCGGCCCTCGGGTCACTGCGCCGGGCTCCTCCTCTGTGCCGCTCTGAGCGCCGGGCTGTGCGCAGCCGGGCGAGGGGGCACGGGGAGCCGGTGTCCCATGGGTGGGTTCCGAGGGCTCGGCGGGGCCTGGGCGCTGGGCGGGCTCCGGCTCGCCGCCGCTGGCCCTGCCCTGCCCCGACCCGGGGGACTCCTGCTGAGCCAGGTGCCCGGAGGCGCGGGGACGTTGGATCCCGGGGTCCCCGCCTGGGGCTCCGGGCTGGGAGTAGAGCGGTAGGGAAGACTCTGGGGCTTAAAGGGAGCCCTTAGAGACTCCCAGAGGACCCTTTGGGAGTGGCTCTGGGTGCGTGCGAGGGTGGGCGCACTCGTCCTGGCCGACCCCAAAGGGGTCGCTCGGGGTGGAGAGCTGCCCAGCTCGGCCGCGGCCTCCTCTGCTGCCCGCCGCTCTGCAGCTTTCCCCGCACGGGAGGCAGGACTCCTCTCTGAACCTCTGCGAGGCGATGCCGGCGGCTGAAGGAGGAAGAAGGCGCTGAGCTCCGCGCGCGCGTGTGGGAGGGGGCCTTGAACGCCGCCCCAAGGTTTCGTAGCTCCGAGTTCGCCTAAACCAGCTCCTCCTCCCACTTCACCTCCTGTGGCCCCCAGAGCAGGCGAACTTTCTGTCTGCAGGGCCCCCGGCTCCTCCCTCCTTCCCACTCCCTAAGGCGAACGCCCCACGGAGCAAGGTCAACGGTCCCTCGAAAAGTGGTCAGAGCCCAGGGTCCTGAGGGCGGTCCCAGCAGCAGCAGTCTGGGCGCCCTCTGCCGTCCCTGCGAGAGTCCCTAGACGACCTGTCGCGCGGCGCCCACCCACCCACTCTGCAGCTCTGAGCCGCGGGTCCAGCAGCCCCGCGCGAGCCTCCGCCTCTGGGCGCTTGCTCACCCGCCTTCTCCCGGCGCCCCGCCCTCAGCACTGCACTCGGCCAATAGGTTGTGGGTCCCGCTGCCTGGTCCCGCCCCTACCGCCCCGCCCCCTACCGCCCGGGCTCCGCAGTCTGGCGCTCCGCGTGCCCAGGCGCGTGGGACTGTGACCGCTGGGGTGGTGGCCGGGGACGCGCGCCGTGACCGGAAGGCAGCACGGGCCTCGGAGGCTGACGTCTGCGCTCGCACTCACACGCACACCACCCCGGCTGCAGGTGACTTGCGAGGGTCCCGCTGCCAGTCGGCCGGGGGGCCCCAGCTCCTTGCGCTGGGACGGGCCAGAGCCTGCGGCCACGGCTCCCGCGCCCTCCTCCATCGTGGAAATCCCCAGATGGCCAGGTATACACCCTGAGCCGCAGCCTCCCCAGGTCTCGTGGCCCGCAGGACCCCATGAGATGGCACATGGGCTGCGCACGTGCCGCCAGGAGGGGTCGCGGAGTCAACTTGCCCTAGAATGCCTGAATGGAGTTCTGCGATGCGTGCCCGTCTGGGAGAGCACTGTAGAAAGAGCCCTGCCTGGGACGTACCCGGTGCCCTCGGGCAGTGCCTCTCTCAGCGCCTCGCTCTCCTCCATTCTGCACACCTAGAACGAGGGCAGACGTCATTCTTACTGTGCCATGTCTAGACACTGTTTATTAGTATTTTCTTTAAATCCTAGACCCAGGTTCCCCTTCCTTAAACATGTTTTTCAGAGAATCGTTATATCACTACCTTAAATGGGAAACCGGTATCACTTGCCATAAATAGAAGGTAAGAGTAAAAATAAGCACAATGAAAACAAAGTTATTAAATTCTAGTTGGAAGCTGGCCTGCCAAGGCTTGCACGATGTGCCCTCTGGAAAACGGGTGGGGAGGGGGGTTGGCAAGTGATGGAGAGGTGTTCGAGACCTATCAACATCCAATGGTGACTTTCTCCTTCGTGTTATCTGGACGCTGAAAAGAGAATGTTCTCTCTGTGAGGCAGTGAAGGGACCAATACTGTGTCTGTCAAACCATATTTTGTATTTGCCAGAGAACGAGCCCTCACCTCCAGAATGCCAGCATTGGAGGATGGCTGCCAGTCCTCCCCCCACCAACAGACTTACCCTCTCACCTCCTGATACGCGGTGGGGATCTGGTGGGGGGGGGCACCAAACTGAGGGTCCAGCTCCATCAGAATAGATTGGTGTTCAAGCCCTGCCTCAGTAACCTCTGAAATATTTCGCCCTGGGCCAGTCATGGGACTTCTCTGGGCTGTGGTTATGTCCTCCATAAAATGGGTATGCTACGCTAGGTCTGCAGAGAGACAGAATCACCACCACGGCCTTGGACTTCGATTACAGAAAGTGGCTTGCTCTGCTTGTTCCTGTGCAGTCTTGAGATTCTCCAGGGAAGTTAACCAGAGAAGATGGGGCCGGGGGGTGCCTAGTCAGAGGGCACAGCACTTGCCCTACTTGTGTTTAACCCCCTAACTGGAGGAAGTGAAATCTAGGCCTCAGAGGGGCTAAGGGAGGTATGTGGCCAAGGTCACTCAGCCAGCAAATGGAAGGGTCCCAGCCCAGGGCTCTTTCCGCATCCAGACTTTGCTTCTAGGAACTGGCTGCAGCCCAGGATGGTTTGTGCTCAGCTTGACGCAAAGAGGTTATGAGCCTTGAGCTGGCCATAAACTTGGCAGTGGGAGGCAGACCCGGTGGCACGCTTCATCTGGAAGGTTGGAGTCGGGAGGAGGATCCAGGCCACTGGGCCAGTTCCCCCACCCCCACCCTGGAAATGTGGCAGGTGGCCAGATCTGAGCCCGCCCGGGAACCCATTACCTGCTGCTTCAGCCGAGTTCTTTGCCCTGAGAAGGTCACACTCCACTGACCATATCCACATATTGAAGGGTGCTGCACGTGGAGCTGTGGGGCCCTGGGAGCCCCACTTGTCCATGTTCCCACCCTTGCCCCTCCCCCACCAGCACAGAATGGCTCAGTAAATAAGCAGGTGCACATAAGGGACGGATGCCCCAGGAAGCTTCCTGTGGCAACAGTGCTCTCCCCTGTGTGTGCCCACTTTCCCATCCTGCCCCCATTTCCTCACCACTTTACACGGGCCATTCGTCACAGCCACCTCCTTCCTCACTGGGCTCCCTGTCACCTGCCTCTCTCATAACCCAGGACCACTTGAATCGGTTTCTAAAAATGCCACCTCCTACTCAGTGATTTTCAACGGCTCCGCACTGCTTGCGATATAAAATCTAAACTCCTTAGCCCAGTACAGAAGGCCTCCAACCAGGACCTGATCCTCACCGCGTCCCACCATCAGCCTGCATTTCAGCCAAATCAGACTCCTTCCAGGTCGCCAAAGGAGCCGGATTTCCTTTCTCCAGGCCTTTGTGTTTGCTGATTCCTCTACGTAAGATAGTTTTTCCCCTCTATATTTACCCATTGAACTTCTACACAACCTTCAAAGTATAATGTCCACAGTCTACCCACAACGGTGTGTCTCTCATCCTCCTCTGGGCTCCCTCGGCAACAGAACCGGGGGCACTGACCACCCTTTTAGCCTCAGTCTCTGCCCCTCTGCCGTGGGTGCTGTAACGGGAGCTCTGGCGTAGGTTGTCAGAAGGATGAAAACATGCTGTCAGGTGCCTCGAATCGGGGGCTTTGCACACAGCGGCCTTCGTCATGGTCACTGCCTGTGTGGCCTGTGTTATATCCAGCCTCGTGGCTGAGACACAGGCCTGCCACCCCCATTAGCATGTGCGTGGGGCAAGCTTAGTTGCTCTTTGTATTCCCACATCACTCAGGGCCGCATCTTGCACGCTGTGAGTTTTTAATAAATGCTTATTAAATTCTGCTCAGCTGAACGGCCTCAGAGCAGGAGAAACACACAAGCTCTCCTTGGAGACAGGAGGAAGGAAGGGGTGGGCAGACGCGGCGAGGCAGAATTTTATTTCGTCTTCCTAACAACCCCATTTACAGGAGGGGAAACTGAGGCCCGGGGGCCTGTTCCAAGCCTGGCAGCTAATGAGAGCTGAGCTGGGGTCTGAGAGACATTCCTCCAAAAGGAAAGAAGGCGTTGCCCAGTCCGTGCCCGGTCGCCTCCCCAGCCACTTTTCCCGCACAGTGGCTCCTCGCCCTGGTGGAGCGTAGGAACCACCTGAGGGAGACATTAACAATTACAGAGCTCAGGCTCGGCTCAGAGATGCTGATTTAATTGCTCTGGGATCTGAAATGCCTGGTATCAACAGTGTTTAAAGCTTCCCCAGGTAATCCTAATGTGCAGCCAGCGCTGCTACAACAGCGGTTCTCAAAGTGCAGTCCCTAAACCCGCAGCATCGGCATCACCTAAAACTCAGCAGAAGTACAGGTCTCACCCCAGACCCACTGAATTGGGAGCTCTGGGTTCAAGCCAGCCCCCCCAGCAATTCCATTACGTGCCAAGGTTTGAGAACCCCTGACCAGAAGGTTAGAGTTGGCAAAATCTCAGAGGTCGTGGGGCTCGACCTTCCCATTTTGTGGACAAAGAGATGGTTTATGGCTTGACCAAGTTCAGCACGTGTTAATGGCAGGCTAGACCCACAGCCTAGGCCCCCACTCCTAGCACAGTGCTCTTTCCCGCTGAACACGCCATCCAGGGCTGCGCAGCCCGTAACCGGGCATCTGGCCTTGGCAGGCCCAGTCATCGGAATCTTCAGCCTACGGCAGGGGTCAGCGGGTCACCGGCTGCACAAGCCCAGCTGGAGCGAGGGCCGGGGTCAGGTACCAGTCAGCGCAGAGAACAGCGAGCTGGAGTAGACTGGCACCATGCCTGGCATGATAGGACTGTGCCAAACATCCCCGGAGGCGGAGCGTCAGCAGGAGTACAGGTGAACCAGCCACAACCTGTGCCCTTCCTTTCATCTGACCCTGTCTGCCTCCTGCTGAGCATAGAGGTGATACTTGGCACATAGTAGATGTTCAGTAAAGGTTCACGGAGTGAATGAATAATGGTCAGTTCCCTCTTCTTTGCAACAAGAAAGTTGGGTCAGATCCTCTCTGAGGCCCCACCTGATGCCACATCTCTAAGCTGCATGAATCTCACTACAGGTGACTCGGGTGCCTTCCAGCCCCTATGCAGTCCTTATGCAAATTAGAAAAAGGCGCCTCCTCTGGGCAGCGGCAGCTCCTCTCTAAGGCTCACAGCTCTGGGGAAAGGAGGGAAAGCGCAAGCTGCATTTCCTTCGCTGAGTGCCCTTGAGTGGGAAGCAGCCTGCACAGCCACACAGGGCAGCCCTTTGCGACCTCATCCAGTCCTTGAAGATTGGCCCACAGCACAGTTTTGCAGGGAGCGGTGCTGACTGGGAAGGCGCGGTCATTATCCCAGGTTGGGCCAAGCTGAGGGTGTGGCCAGAAAAGAAGCAACTGGAGTGGACCAGAGGCTCTAAATAAAAATGAGGGCTCTTCCTGCAGCCCCCACTCCCCGTAGGCACTAGGTGGTCCCTGCGGCTTCAAGAACCCATTTTGGCCAGACCACAACACCATGTGGGGGTGGCACTATTAGACTCATTTGTAAATGAGGAAACTGAGGCTGGGAGGGACCTAACTGGCTTCAAGACGCCTGGGCAGGAAGTAACAGCTCCTGCATTGGTGCTACGTCGTCTGGGTGGCAATGGTTGCCTGTGGGTGGAATTTGCTCTCAGATGCAGCCGCGGTACGAAGATGATCATGGCTGTAACCGCCCTGGGAAGTAAGCAGGGCAGGGTTTTTGTTCCCATTGTACAGGCCACAGAACTGAAGCTCAGAGCTGCTCAGTGATTTGCCCAAAGTCACTTGACTAGCAAGAGGCAGAGCCTGGACTGAAAAACACCTGGGTCTGTGGACAGCTAATCCTCTAATCTCTTGATGACTTCTGTTGTCTTCTGAAGTGTTGACCTGAACATGCTATAACAGGCCCTCTCAGCTATTCATCCATGCATCCAACACCATCATCATCGTCACCGTCATCTCCATCATCAGCACCAGCATCACCGCCATCATCATCTCCACCACCATGATCATCACCATCATCACCATCTCCACCCTCATCATCATCATCTCCTTCATCACCACCATCATCTCCATCAGCATCACTCTCGTCATTATCTTCACCTCCATCGCGATCACCATCATCTCCTCCGTCATCATATCTATCATCAATATCATCATCATCATCATCTCCCAAGCTCATGGCTTCTGCTTCTCTCTGATATTTATCATACCCCTTGGCCATGGCCTGATATAGTCCAGATGGAGGCACAAGGGCAATGCAACTGCCTCTAGCCTTGCCCTTTGGAGGAGCCTTTATAGGTGTCTTTTCCGTTGTCAATCACATCTGGTCCTCCCATAGCCCCAGGTAACATGCAGAACAAAAACGTTTCATGGGAAAGAGTCTGGGGTAGGAGAGGTTCAAAGGCAATGGAAGAACAATAGGCCTTCTAGCCTATATTTACCAACTGCTTCCTATGCCAGGTTCAGGTGGCCAGGCAGGCCCTGTTCTAACACGCTGCACAATTCACATGTTTACCTTCCTCTGCAACCCCACGAGGAGTGTCTTATTATCTCCATTTTCCAGACAAGGAGACCGAGGCTCAGAGGGATAAAGTAACGGGGCCACGTAGCTCTAACCGGCAGAGATGGGATCCCGAATCTGCCGGGGCGCCTGCGGCCCGTGCTCTCTCTGCTGTGGAGCGTTGGCTACAGTGTGGCGTTCTGTCTGCTCCTTGGGGGTTAGCACCTCCGATTCCCACCTGGAATCTGCCCTCCTTTAACCAGAGGTTTCCAGGGACCCGGGAGTTGGCCCAACTCTCTGGACTCTGACCGCCAGCTGAGCCATCGGCCTGGCACCTCTCTTTACAGAGAAGTGCCTGTGCATCCTCAATTCAAGAGAGACCAAGGGAGGCCAGGCTCACAGGCTCAGCCAGGCACTGCGTGGCTCGGCGGCCTGGCCCAGGCTCCACCTCCGGCTCTGGCGCTGCTCCCCCGGAGCAATGGACAGAGAGGTTCCTGGATCTCACTTACGCCACCAGCACCATCCCCCACCCCTGTCACCGTCATCCACCCCCATTTACCCTCATGAGCCACGTGTGGCAGAAAGGGCACAAGTTTGACCACCAAACAATCTTGGGTTTAAATCCTGGCTCTTGCCTTCTCTTGGCCTTGGACGAGCTAGTTCTCTCTGAGCCTCAGTTGCTTCATCTATTAAATGGGCTGTTGTGAGGACTCATTCATTCCATCCCTCAGTCATTCAACAAACATTTAGAGAGCACTGGGCTAGGAGCCTACTGTGAAGCGGAGAAGTCAGAGAGCCTGAGGTTTGAGGACTGCATTGGAGTTAACCGGAGAAAGAGTGTTTCAAGCAAAGGGAACAGGACATTTAAAGGCCTGGATGAGAGAGAGTAGCCCATTCGAAAAACTGAAATACACCTGTATTGACTGGAAAGCAGGGGGAGGTAACATAGTGCAAGATGAGGCTCAAGAGAAAAGCAGGGGCCAGACATGCCCAGCAGCACCTGGCCCACAGGAGGCACTCAATCAATGCAAGTTGCCCTCCGCTGAGCCCAGAGCTGAATGCCAAGCCCCAGGTGCAGGCTGGTCCTCCCTGAATGCGAGGGGTCTATTTCCTCTCTTCGTAGGCACCTGGCACTTCTGCTAATGCCACACAATACAGTGGGCTCGTTACTTCAAAGTCCTGAGCTGGAAAAGTTGACGGGGGCGGATTGGGTAGAGGTTTGCCAACTACCTGAGATCTGCCAGGAATAGAGTCCCCTGTCCCAGGATGCTAATGACCATGGCCTTGGTGTGTTTCTCTTTCCTTTTAGTGGTCTCCAGCCCATGGGGATGTTTGAAGAACAGGGAAACAGGGGAGTGAAAAAGAGGCAGAGCCCGCTCCGCAGAACCCCAGCACCAGCCCTGTGCAGGTGAGCGGTGAGCTTCACTTTACACAACAAACGTGCTTTCGTAATGTTGCGCATAAATCAGATTTGTGTGAATCACACCTTATCTCCCTCCTGGGTTCCATGATCCCTATCAGCTTCCAGTGGGAGTTTGTCTGCCCAAATGGCCACCCACAATCCCTCCCATCAAGGGATGGAGTATATTTGCTCCCCGTGGGAGCCTGGGATATTGTGGGACTGGATTTGACCAACAGAATGTGGCAGAAGTAACGCTGTGCCCATTCCAAACCTGGCTTCTGGAGGCATGGAAGCTCCTGCTTTCACTCTGCATGTGCGTCCAGCCGTGACTGTGAACTGGGAGCCCTGTCTGACCTGCCATCGAAGCATGAGAAATTGTAAAACCATTGTTATTTTAAGCTGCCGAGTTTTGAGATGGTTTGTTATAATAAAAGACAACAGAAATAGATCCGTTTGCTTTGTTTCTGTCTTGTAACCCTCAATTTTGACCACAGTGTCTCCACGGACGGACAGGCCCATCAAACACCAGGAAGAACGCTGGCTCATCCTGAGCCAATGGGAAACACCCGGTGAGTCCTTCTTTTTCTCACCAAGCCACTTTTTGTTTCCTGTCGGGCACTCCTCAGAGGGCGTCTGGTGTCCCTTCTGCCTGTGATCTTTTTAACGCCACCCTCCCCTGGGATCCAGGCTCAGTTTTACAGCAAATGTGCAAGTCCTATGAATTTCTGACTCACTTCTAGAACATTCTTAGTATCGTGCCCTGAGGAGAGGCTTTATGCTTCATAGATTTTTCAGATGCCACAAGACACACAAAGCCTTCACTTGCTAACCAGCCTCCTTTCATGACATAATGAATGTGCAATGCTTCAAAAGTCTTCCTTGCTCTCAAGCAGGGGTGGGGGCGGGAGAGGCCCCTGCCTGGCCATAGGAAGAGTGAGGGGACAACCCTGGAACCTGGAGAGCCCTGTGCCCTTCTCCCAGGAACAGCATTCTCCTGCAGCCCTGAATGTGACCAGTTCTCAGAAACGCCTGCAGTCGGGCCGAGGCCTGGTGAACGAGCCCGCCCTGCTCTGCTCTTGTCTCCAGGGGAGGTTCAGTTGCAACTCTTTCCCTGCCTGGCTTGAACGTGAGTCCCAGCCCTGTGGGTACCCGCTTCATGGAATGTTTTAATGCAGGTATAGATGAGTGAATGAACTCATGAGCGAATGATGGGGCAATAGAACAAATGAATGACAAGGTACCTGAATGAGTGGAGGTCAAATGAATGCTACCATAGCTAGTTCACCCACAGGACTAACAGGTCCTGCCCCATTCCACAGCCTAGATGCAGACACAGGACAGTCACGGCTTCTGCCCCTGGGTGGGCAACAGGGCCACTTAACACTTTGAGGGGAAGCAAGTCTGCCAGGCACCTTCTGCCCATTCCATGCAAGGCTGTCTGCTAGAATTGGGATTGTTCAATGGTCAGCCACAGAAAACCCAAAATGAAAGTGGATTAAATAAGAGACTTTAGTTTTCGCTCAGCTAAGTTAATTCTGAGGCTCAGGGGCAGACACCCAGGCTTTCTGCTCCACCATCCCTGGGGTATGGCCTCGTCCTCATGGTCCAGGTTGGCTGCTCAAGGCTGGCCATCATATCATAATCTAATAAGCAGTGGAAGGGGTGGAGAAGGGCATATCCCCTTTCTCTAAGGATATTTCCTGGAAATTGGCCACAACTGAGTCACACAGCCACACCAGGCTGCCAGGGAACCTGGGAAAGGTGGCCTTTATTCTGAATGAGTGACCTCATGCCCAGCTAAATTTGGGGTTTTGTGGTTAAGAAAAGAGAAGAGAGCTGATATTGAAGCATGATTCAGTAGGCTCTGCGCCAGGGCAAAGAGATTCATCTTGCTTGGGAACCCACCCTGGCCCACCATTCCCTTGTGATTAATCACTTTGTCTCTCTAGTATGAGCTCCCTAAGAGCAGGAGACAGTCTTCACCATATGTGTGTCCTCCATGTCCAGGGTAGGGTCTGGCACGTAGTAGGTGCTCATCTGCTCAGCAAGCAGAAATCTATTTGAGCATGTTCTACATGTGGCACTGATCTAGCTGCTGCGGGTAGAATGGTGAACCACGTGGACAAAACTCCTGCTCTCAAAGAGCTAAGGTTGTCGAGGAGAGAGGGGGATATTTCACAACTGTGATATAATAAATATATAACACAATAAAAGGTCAAGTGGTGATTAGTACTATGAAGAAGAATGGCATGGGCCAGGTGAGAGAGACAATGATGGGGAGCTACTGTAGACAGGTGGCTGGGGTGGTGTATTACAGCAGAACGAGGCAAGGGGGTGAGCCAGGTGGA
This sequence comes from Micronycteris hirsuta, assembly GCA_004026765.1. Lineage (NCBI taxonomy): Eukaryota > Metazoa > Chordata > Mammalia > Chiroptera > Phyllostomidae > Micronycteris > Micronycteris hirsuta. The sequence continues at coordinate 17,837 of PVJI01009662.1, read as the reverse complement.
CATCTGTGGGAAAAGCATTCCATGCAGAGGGAACAGCAAGTGCAGATGCTCTGAGGCAGGCATGTACTTGGTGCATTCGAGGAAAAGCAAGAAAGCTCATGCGCACACAAAAGAGCAAATGAAAAGAGAGAAGGAGAGGATGAATGAGCGCATGGCGAAGAGATTGCGTCATGGCAGGTGCGGTCCCGGGCTGCAGACCAGAAGGTGTGCGTTCTAGCAATTCTAGTGGGAAAAACTTCCAACAATCTGACATTGGCCAAACCTCCCTTTCCCCGTCTGTAAAACAGGGGTGTCAAGAGAACTAGAGAGAATACATAAAGGCTTGGCGCACGGCAGGCCCTGTCATCAGCGGTTTGCTCGCCCTGTTTAGTCACCAGAAGGACACTCCCCGACTCCCCACTCCTGGAATCCTGGATCTCACCGCCCAAGCCCAGGGAAGCCACCTGCTTGCTCTAATGTTGAAACCAGTCCCAGACCTGGTTTCTCTCCCCATCTGGCCTGACAAGCCCCCAGAATCACTCTTGGGTTTTTTTCTTCCTGTTTTTCTCCTGGAGGCCTTTTAATTTATTCCTCTGTATCATAAACACAAAACAAGTATTTAAATGGGGGCATTGAAGGAAATCTGGGAAGTGGAGCAACTTTTACGTACAGATCAGATGAAGCCCACGCTCACCAGCAGGGCCATCTGGATGCTTGCTGGGCCACCCTCCCCTCCCTTCCCCACTGGGGAACCGCTGTTAGTTTGGGATTGAGGATGGCAGTGAGGAGCTGCAGAGAGCAGCCGGGATGGGGAGTCTCATGCAGGCGCATCGCCCAGTTGCCCTGGCCTTGGGGGATTGCTGCTGCAAGACAGGCCTCCCCTTCTGTCCCCATCCACTGCCCAAGTCCACGGTCCTCCGTGGGTTCCTGGCAGTGGAGAAGGAGTCCTGCTGTGGCAGAGAAACCGGACCAGAGGGAGGCAGTGCAGTCTAATGGTGACTCTCCCGGGCACCGGGGACAGACCACTGGGGTGTGAATGTCAGCACCCCCACCTCAGCCTGTGACACTGTAAGTACGTCACTGAGCCCCTCTGAACCTCAGTCTCCTCACCTGCAAGATGGAATAACACCGGTACTCACTTCGTAGGTTTGTGGTCATGATTCGTTGAGACCATGCCTGCAACAGGCTTAGTTTAGGGCCTGATTAAAAACAAAATACAAGGGTATTGTCATTAGGGAAACTGAGTGGGCCTGGCTGTGGCCAGTCTCAGCCTTCATGGCCATGCATCTGAAGTGAGTGGGACATAGTGGGGCAACAGCACTTGTCTTACCATGCGCAGTGAAAATTCAAGCATTGCCAATACCAACATCAGGCAGCTACGCTGAACACTAACCAGCTGCTGTGCCCAGATCGCTATTAAACCATTAGCTAAATAAAAACCATTTTTTAAAACAAAATGATCAAATTAGCAGTTTTAAAAACGGTCAGGACGCCCTGAAGAAGTATGTGCCGTAGCTCTGGGCGCAGAGAATGAGACCTTCGTCCCTTCGAGTGAACCGTGAATGCGGGGTCGAGGAAGCTCGGCTGCTGCTTGTTCAGTCGGGCCGCCTGCTCCCGGCCCCTCCACTGCTCAGGGTCACAGCAAGACGGGCGCGGGGATGCGGACGTGAGCAGGTTCTGGCGAAGTGCTGTGCACGAGGCACGCAAATACTAGCCGGTGTTTGTTTTGCTTTGTTTTTTAACCAGTGATGATTGACTCAGTCTGTGCTCACCTGAAGCTAGTTTGGATTCGTGAGAACATGGCACACCTCCAGGTTGCAAGCACACAGCATGCACATGAATGCACACACACGTGGGCAGGAGCACACACACAGAGCATGAGAGGGGTCGGCAGGGTGTTGGGGCCATGAGTTCTGTCTAGGATTGCTGGGACGCAGCGTCACACAATGGTGAGCCTAGAAGCAGGGCTCCTTGGGCGAGAACAGTGGCCCTGGGACCCTTGCAGCAGGCAGTGCGGGCCACCGGGGGAGCTGGACACACCCGCCAGTCCCCTCTGCCACCCAGCTAAAGATGGAGAAGGCCACTCCCTCCGGGCTGGCCTCCGTCCCCCATCCCCCACACCCTGGTCATCCAAAGTGACAGGCTCACACACCCAGAAGGAGTCCTGGAGAATGGCCAAGGCCGCCGGCGGCCCCAGACTGCAGGTGTCTGATGCTGCTGAATAAATCATGGCCAGGCCCCATCGAGCATCTCCCCCCCGAGGAGTGCTCTCTGCCACCCAGATGCTATCTCCCCCCAGGAAGCCAGGTGGCACTTACATGACCCTTCTTCAACAGATGGCTAGCAGGGACAAGCCTTCCACCTGGTCCGGCTTAGGTTTCCCAAGCTGGAGCCAACCTTTGCAGTGATCCGCGCAAACCCGGCAGCCTGCCGCTCTGCCCTGGCCGCTCCCAGCTCAGAGAGCTCCAGGCCCCCCATCACACAGAAGGTGGCCTCCGCCCCCTCACCAACCCCTTCTCCGGACTCCCCTGAACGACCCTCTGCTAGAGTCACCCAACATTCCCCCAGCCCCTCAGCACACTCTGTGTGTGTCCTGCTCCGTGGCTTTGCTTACACTGTCCACTCCCCAGTGGGCTCCCTTTGCATCTCTAAAGCTCCCCCTGGTTCCAGGCCATTCTGCGGGCTGCACCCACAGGGCTGGGTTTGGTCAGCTGAACCCCATGTGCTACTGGTCACTTTAGCTGCAAGCCTGTGTGGGGCTGTGCTTATGTCCCCAGCGCCTCCCCCAGGGCCAGCGCCGGCCCCCAGGGTCTCCGCTCACCCCGTCAAAGCATTGCACACTTTCCGTCCGAATTGCCTGCTGCCCTGGGCCCCAGGTTCCAGAAGGACAGGGACGTGTTCCCGCTGCCTGTCGGTGTATACCTCCACCCCCTTTGCATTCCCATGGCCTAGGATAGAATAAACCCTCCATCCCACAGGAAAGAAAGAACGAAAAGATGTTCGTTTGTCTGGATGAAAGCCGGATATCTCCAGACTCCTCCAGTTCATCGGGTCTCAGCGTCAGAAACCCTGAGGCCTGCACATCTTCCTCCCTCTACGTCAGGACCCTTCTCTAAAGTGCCTGCGGCGCAGTTCTAACTCAATTCTAGGGAAAGATAAATAGTGTGCGTCTGACACAGACGTGTAAATAACTCCTAGATTATCTGTTTGCCCCAGAGTCTAACGCTGACCCGGCGGTGGAGCCGGCGCGGTGCGGTGTCACCCTGATCCAGTGACTGCTTTTATCAACTGACCTCTGAGGGCCACACATTTTCATGCAGAGAAATTCAGTTAAATTCTGTAACTTACTCTGGATATCACACATCTTTGAATCTTCTTTGGGCAAAAGTAACAAAATCTGAGAGGACCAGATAAGGGGATTAATTACTCATCTTAGTTGAGTGCTGCTTGGCAGGGTGGGGCGCCACTCATTTTCCCAAAAACAGAGGGCCAGAGGGAGGGGACGGTAACACAGACAAAGAGAGAGAGAGATGGGGGGAGCGGGTGAGGGAGGGGAAGCAGCGAACCAGGCAAGCGTGGGACTTCCTGCCTCCCCAGCAAGACTCTGGGCTTGCCCTCCTGTCTCACGTGTGACACGTTCACCTCGAGAGCCTCCACAGTCACCATCTCATCTGATCACCCAACCTCAGGCTACAAGGGAGCAGAAAGGTCACCTTGGGCCATCCTGAAGGGCCCGTCCCACCTGTACTGGTCGTGGCCAGCAACAGGCAGCTCCTCACTTGACCCCGAGCCACCCGTTCCTGCCTCGATGGCACCCATGGACTGAAGGTGTGGGGCAGTGGAAAGGAAGGCTGCGGGTTCGGGAGGCGAGCCTGGGCGTTCTGCCTGCAGACGGCTCTGTGGCTTCCAGTCCCGTCCTTGCTCTGGGCCTCTGCTTCCTGGCCTGGGAAACGGGGGCCAGGTCTTCCCACGCAGATGGGAACATTGCAGTGAGTAAGACTGCAGGCTTCCAAGGGGGCAGAGGTGGGCTCAAATTCTGCTGTTGCCACCTTCAAGACAGGTAACCTTGGGCACATCACTGAATCTGCATGACCTCGGTTTCCCCATCTGGATAATGGGGACAACAGCAGCACCTCCCATAGGATCATTGTGAAGTTCACACGAAACCAAGCACCTCGGGACTTATGGAAAGTCACGACCAGCCCTCGCACAGCACTTGCTAAACACCTACCGCTTGCCAGGCCCTGTTCTGGGGTAGGTGGGTGTACAGAGACAGGTACATGGAGCTGTAATCTGTACAGCTGCTTCTGAGTTAGGTGACATGACTGTCCCCCGTGTACAAATGAGGAAACTGAAACTCCAAGATGGGGAGCAATTCTCCAAGGACCAAACAGCTGGTTAATGGCAGAGCGGAGATTTGAACCCAGGTGGTTTGGCTGCAGACACTGCATCCTCACCATAACCTTTACAGCGTCTCAGCAAGGACTTAAGAAAACTTACTGTTTGTCCTCAGGACCCAGACACCTCACCAGTGCTTAATGCAAGTTCCTTTCCCCACTCTACCCCCGTGGCCCTCGCACAGATTGAAATCTGTCCTCTTACAGTGTCTGCCCGTTTGTCCCCAGGACCTGTCTCTAACCATCGCTGGCCCCTGTCTCCGCACGGCCACTCTGCTGCATGGAGATCAGTTAGCTCATTTCCTATAAACCTCTTCTCCAGACTAACTTTATCTCCATCCCCGGGGGGGAACTCTCATTGATTTATCATTCATGAACGTGTATTAATGACCCTCAGCATGCCAGGTACCAGGCTGGGCACAAAATGGAGCCTGATCTCTTGGTCCCCCCGCTCCATCGGACAGACTAGGGGTCCCTGCCTCATTCTGATCCCTCCTCTGGGGACCCCCTCCAGTTTTACTACGTCCCTTTCCATGCTGGGGCCCAAAAACCAACCCAGCACTGTTTTGAGCCTCCATAGCTACCCTGGAAAGTGGGCAAGACTTTCCCCCCGTCCGCCTGTGACAGGGGAGACCGCCGAGACCCAGGGAAGGGGCGCGGGGGGTGACTTGCCCAAAGCCACACAGCAAATGCAGGTTTTCCAAACTCATGCCTCTGGCCTCAGCCCCCAAACTGTCGGGTGACACGTTCCTTGGCTCTGGCGGAGGCAGAGCAGAAGGTTTTCTGGATAGCGGGGACCGCGAGCACCGGCAGACCTTGACCCTCCGGCATCCCTCCCGCTGAGATTTGCAGCATCTGACTAGGGGAGGCAAACTTAGCCCTGCTTCAGTTCTCCCCCCACCACCACGTCGGGGGCACCTGATGTCCTACCCCTGGTCTGATAGACATGAAAGCTAAAAAAAATCCCCGAGAAGTTAAAATTAGTCTCCCACCTTCTCCTGCCCCAGAAAGAGCGAACAAATCACCTGTAAGGAACTCTTTCCATTCTGGGAGCCGAGAGGGCGCCGGCAGGAGGCGGCCCTGTTAGCGCTTGCTCTCCCCCCACCCCTGCCGTTTTCCCGCAGAGAAAGCACAGCACTCCATCCTATTTTAACAGGAAAAGCCAGAAGAGAGCTGCGCTGCTGCAGGCCTGGTCGCCTGAGGCCTCGGGACAGCACGGGCTGGGGCAAGGGGCCCTGCGGAGCACAGGCCGGCGGTCAGAGCTGGCTCCGGGCAGCAGCCAAAGCAAGCGGGGCTGGAGGGAGGGGGGAGTGCCCAAGGCTCCTGGTTTGGTCCCCCGCCCTCTCCTGACTCCCAGTGGACTGTGGGCCCCTTCCGTCCCCTGGCGGGGCCTCAGTCTCCTCATCTGTAAACAGGGGCTCACACTGCCTACCTGAGCAGGATCAGGCAAGGTGAGGGGGAGGGAGGGGAAGGGGCCCTCCTTAACTGGACGCCACCTCCTATACAGACACCAGGCAGGGGACAGATGCCTAGAGTCACAATCCCAGGTGACCACTCTGTGAGGTGGCTGTCACCCAGCACATCTTCTAGACATGGAGAAACTGAGGCTCGGGGAAGCCAGCTGTGCTGGTATTCGAGCCGGAGTCTTGGTAACCTCAGGGCCCACACCCTTTCCAAACAGCCCATCTCTCTGTGTTTTGCAAACTGTTCTTTGCCTTTTGAGTGTGACTGACTGTTGCCAGGATAGTTCCCCAGAAGCCACCTGAGCTCACGGCTACCCTTCGCTCTGCCCTCAAGTCAGAGGCCCTGAGGCCTCCCCTGGGAGCGGGGTGGCCCAAGCCCCTCTCCCAGCTCCCATCCTCCCCTGCATCCCCTGCCCCCCAACCGGTCCTGCTGCATTCCCACGCCCTGTGCAGGGGGTACCCCTACACACCCACCCCCTACCCCTGACACAGGAGCTTCCCACAGAGAATAACAGAGGGAGCAGGGGATGGCAGTTTCCATAGCAACGCTGGGTTTTCATTCCCAGCACATAAAATGCCAAACCAGGGTTGAAGAGGTACAGTCCCCTCTCATTGGAGAAGAGTCTCTCCTCCCTCCTCCACCCCTGCCGGACAAGGAAAGCAGGGGGTGGCTCTGGGACCCTGAGACCCCCAAAGGCCATTCAACTCAACTCCGTGGATGACAGATCACCGAGGGCTGAGCACGGTCTGAGGCAGTGCTCAGCTATTTTACAACCTCCTGGGGAGAGAAGGGGGAGGGGACACCCCCCCATCCTGGGTGGGGACCCCCGTCAATACACACAGGCTGCCGGGTGCATCGGGACAGCGCCCCTCTCACTGCCACCCAGGGCCTGGCCCCACGTGGGGTCAGGCGACCCGAGTGTCAGCCGGGCCCCGGCACTGATTTGATGTGTGGCCTGTGCTCTCTGGGCTTGCGTTTTTTCACCCGCGAAACCAGAGAAATAAGAGAATCCAGCCCCCATGTGGTTGTGCTTGTCCTCTTAGAGCGCCGCCCGCGATGCCCATTCCTACTGCTTCGTTATTATCATTCATAATAACACCGACATCCTGACACCTCAGCCTGGTGGGGAACCTTCCACAGCCCTCAGTTCTGCCCTGGCCCCTCAGCCGCCCCTGGAAGCCAATCCTGGCGCCCAACCAGGCCAGCCGCTCGGCTCCCTGACTGTGGATTTAACGGAAGCAGAAGGGCGTGACAGTTCTGGGGAGCCCGCATCGCACCCACTGTGCAGTCCCACTTCATGAGCACCTGCTCTGCGCCAGGCGCTTCCCAGAGTACTTCACGCCGGTGAGCTCAGTCCTCCCAGCCACCCTGTGCGGAAAGTGTGAGTACCGGTTCCATCTTGCAGGCAAAGGAACAAAGCGGCAGGAAGTCACGGAGCTCTCCCAAGGTCCCACAGCTGAATCAGCAGAGGCAAGATTCAAACCCAGACACGCCGGCTCCAGTGCCCACGCTTGCGATTCCTCGGCTCACCGGCAGGAAGAAATGTTCCACATAAGACGTCGACTGGAATTTGTCCACACGGTCCTGCTCCTGGGAGGAGCAGAGGGCGGGTGCTGGAGCTCAGTGAAGACAGGTGATATAAAGAAGCCATCGAAATGGCTCGAGATGGACTCACGTGGGGTGAACCCCCAGGGGCAGGTGGCTGAGAGGTCTTTCTTTTTTTATCCTTGCCCGAGGACACACTTATTTATTTTTAGAGAGAGGTGAAGGGAGCGAGGGAAAGAGAGAGAAACATCAATGTGAGAGAGAAACACCAACTGGTTGCCTCCTGTACACACCCCAACAGGGGACCAAACCCGCAACCTAGGCAAGTACCCTGGCCTGGGGTGCAGGGTGTGTTGCAGGTACCACCCTCCAGGCCATGGGACGACGCTCCGACCACCTGAGCCACACCAGCCACAGCCTGGAAACCCTTCAAAGGGCAGAGGGGCACCCGACGCGCACTTCACAGTGACTTGCATTTTTTCGGTTATAGAAACCCTGGCTGTCTCCCGCTCCCCTTCTCCCACCAAAGCCTCAGTGAAGTGTGCTGCACCCACAACCGTCTTGTGTGGAGAAGAGGAGAAGTCACGTGGACAACTAGAAAGATCTTCATTACTTTAGTAAACAGAATCGGGGTGAGGGGTAGTGTCAGTGATCATCAGTAAAACATGCCTCTAACACACACGCGTACACGCAAGCACACACCCTCGAACTCAAGTTTGGTCTTCGGCATTCTATTTTACAGCCCTTTTGTGATACTTAATTTGAAGAATCGCCCGAAGTAAAGGAGCAGAGACCACAGGGGCCGCAGGGAAGGGAACAACTGGGAGGGAGTCGGGGTGGCTTGAGAGGTGAAAAGCACAGGAGGACGTGGGAGAAGGAGCGAGTGCAGGCCAGGCAGAGAAGGGTCTTGAGAAAATGTGAACAATGATTCAGAGCCTCTTCAGTTTGATTCAAAAGATGAAAATAGAGACTGGAATTACTATTTCATTGCCTATATTTGCTGGACTGGGCACCCTGAATTCAACTCCCTCCGAACACCGAGCCACGTCTTTCTCATCAGGTTACAGCAGAAAATAAGGAAGGACAGCAGCTTCGTGGCTCATCACCTTGGTGTGGCACAGAGACAGTATAAGGGGAAGCAATAGCCCAGAGACAGAGGTGACCTGGACAACAGGAATCCCTACCTTGCCCCCCAAAACTCCCAGGAAGTTTTATCTAGGCTTCCACAGCACATGGCATTGGAGAATTCACACTAACATTTTTGAAGCTTGCAAGGGGCAGGGAAGGCTCCATCGGACACTTGCACCACACAGGAATCACTGGGATGCTGTTTTGATTCCCCCAACTAATTTCTCTGGTCCTTTCCAACTCTAGCAAGTGTGTAAAGCAGCCATCTCTAACCTACGGGCATCCCACCTGCTGAGTTCTCAAAGCCAAGGCCTCTCCCAGGATGTCTGCTGCACGAGTGGAGCCCAGAAGGGGGTCTCTAATCAAACTGGCAAAAGCTGGCCCGAAGGGGACCCCCCTGCTTTCGGGGGTTCATCTTACCTTGCCCCTGGAGGAAGGCTCATTGAGTGTTTCACTAGAGCTGAGACACTGAGTGTGGACATCATGGCTTTGCTGTCTTGCTCCCCGGTGGCCCTTTCAGGAACCAGACCCAGCACCTAAGAACAGCTGAACCACCACCGCCCGCCCAGGCTCCAGGCCGCCGAGGGGTCCTCAGCTCTGACCTGCCTCTCACTCACTCCGCACGTCCAAATTGTCAGCAAACCCTACCGGCTCTGTCCACCTAAATCCTCCCTAAACTGGCCTACTTGTCACCACCACCGTTGCCCAGCCACCATCGTTTCTTGCCCGGGTGACAGTAGCAGCCCCTACTGGTCCCCCTGCTCCCACCCTCAGCACTCTACACTCTCCTGTCCTTACCGCGGCAGAACCCCCTTTACCAGAAATCAGCTTGCGGCCCGTGGCCCCTGTGCCATCCACCAAAACCCCGGGTCCTCACAGTGTCCTCGCAGCCCCTCCACGTGCTGGGCCCTGCCCCCCTTCACCCTCTTTTCCAGCCTCTCGCCCCTTGGCTCCCTCCCTTCCAGCCATGCAAACGTCCTGCTGGTTCCTGAACACCCAGAACATGTCCTTCCCCCAGGCCTGGGTGCCTGCTGCTCCCTCTACCTGGAATGTTCTTCCCCCCACTGTCTGCATTGCTCACAGCCTTTTCCTTGGCATCTTTGCAAGTATCACCTCTTTAAAAAGCCCTTTGCGGTCCATCCTCTCTAAAACAGCATCTCACCCTAGCTGGTGTGGCTCAGTGGATTGAGTGCCTGCAAACCAAAGGTTGCTGGTTCAATTCCTGCTCAGGGCACATACCTGGTGTGTGAGCTGGGTCCCCAGTTGGGGACATGTGAGAGGCAACTAATCGCTGTATCTCTCATACGTTGCTGTTTATCTCCCTCTCTTTCTTCCTCCTTTCCCCTCTCTCTAAAAATAAATAAATAAAATCTTTAAAAAATAGGGACTTCCAGCCAAGATGGAGGTATAGGTAGATACACTTTGCCTCCTCGCACAACCAAAAGAAGGAGAACAACAAATTTAAAAACAAAAAAATAACCAGAACTGCCAGAAGTCCGACAATCAAGGAGTTAAAGAAGAAACATTCAGCCAGACCAGTAGGGGAGGCAGAGACAGGCAGCAGAATGGAGAGGACTCACAACAAGACTGCGGCCGGCAGACCACCGGCAGTCCCATATTTGCGTGTAGATAAACCAGGAGGAACAACTGGGGAGCGAGACAGACAAACAACACAGGGTTCCAGTGTGGGGAAATAAAGCCTCAAACCTCTGACTGAAAACACCTGTGGGAGTTGAGGCGGCAGGAGAAACTCCCAGCCTCACAGGAGAGTTCGTTGGAGAGACCCACAGGGTTCTAGAATGTACACAAAACCACCCACCTGGAAATCAGCACCAGAAGGGCCCAATTTGCTTGTGGGTAGCAAAGGAAGTGACTGAAAGCTGGCCAAGAACTGAGCAAGCAGCATTGTTCCCTCTTGGACCCCTCCCCCACATACAGCACCACAACGCAACCACATGAGTTACCCCGCCCTGGTGAACACCTAAGGCACCGCCCCTTACTACGTAACAGGCATGCCAAGACAAAGAAATATGGCCCAAATGAAAGAACAGACCAAAGCTCCAGAAAAAATACAACTAAGTGATGAAGAGATTGCTAACCTATCAGGTGCAGAGTTCGAAACACTGGTAATCAGGATGCTCACAGAATTGGTTGAGTATGATCACAAAATAGAAGAAAAAGTGAAGGCTATGAAAAGTGAACTAAAGGAAAATGTACAGGGAACCAATAGTGAAGGGAAGGAAGCTGGGACTCAAATCAATGGTTTGGACCAGAAGGAAGAAATAAGCATTCAACCAGAACAGAATGAAGAAACAAGAATTGAAAAAAAAACAAGGAGAGGTTTAGGAACCTCCAGGACAACTTTAAACGTTCCAACATCTGAATGATAGGGGTGCCAGAAGAAGAGGAAGAGCAAGAAATTGAGAACTTATTTGAACAAATAATGAAGAAAAACTTCCCCAATCTGGCAAAGGAAATAGACTTCCAGGAAGTCCAGGAAGCTCAGAGAGTCCCAAAGAAGTTGGACCCAAGGAGGAACACACCAAGGCACATCATAATTACATTACCCAAGATTAAAGATAAGGAGAAAATCTCAAAAGCAGCAAGAGAAAAGAGGACAGTTACCTACAAATGAATTCCCATAACACTATCAGCTGATTTCTTCAAAGAAACTTTGCAGCCAAGAGTTAAAGGAGTTTATCAAGTTAAAGGAGTTCATCATCACCAAGCCCTTATTATATGAAATGTTAAAGAGACTTATCTAAGAAAAAGATCAAAAATACAAACAGTAAAATGACAGCAAACTTACAATTATCAACAACTGAACCTAAAAAAACAAAAACAAACTAAGGGAACAACTAGAACAGGAACAGACTCACAGAAATGGAGATCACATGGAGGGTTATCAGTGGGGAGGGGGAGGGAGAGAGAGGGGGAAAAGGTACAGGGAATAAGAAGCATAAATGGTAGGTACAAAACAGACAGGGAGGTTAAGAACAGTATAGAAAATAGAGAAGCCAAACGACCCATGGACATGAACTGAGGAAGGGATTGCGGGTGGGAGGGGTGTGCGGGTGGATGGGAATAAAGGGGGGGGGATGAGAACACTGTAATAGCATAATCAATAAAATATATATTTTTTAATCTTAAAAATATATAAAATAGCATCTCCCCTCACTCCCTTATCCTGCTTTATTTTCCTCTGTAGTATGTATCACTGCCCGTCACCTGATTTTTATTTTTAATCGGTTATCTGTCATCGCCGCTCTCTTGCATGACGAGGCTGTCACTTCTCAGCTGATGCCGAGGGCCTTGTTCTCCCCGCTCTGAGTCCCCAGAGCCTAGACCTTGGCACACATCGTTACTTTTCGAACAAATGAATGAGCCATGTGTTGAAACAAATACACGTATTAAGTACCTAGTTTTTAAATTACCAGCAGGAAAGAGATTCTACAATTAGAATAGAGCAGTTACTCTGAAGACAATGTGGTTCCCAGACCGGAGGCACCAGCATTACTTGGAAGCCTGCTACAGAAGAAAATTCACGGCCCTACCCGGCACCTACCAAGTCAGAGTTGCGGTGGCCTGGCCCCTGCCTATCCACAGCTCTCTGGAGAACCTGGTTTTCACTTAGGTTTGAGAGCTGCTCTGCTAGGGGACCCCTGGCCCAAGCACCCCTTTACAGCATGCCCGTCAGCCTGCTTCCTTCGAGGTGACCACTGAACTTATTTTGTGTGGGGGCACTGATTTCCATCCCAAACGCTGGTGTAGAAATGATTTTCAGCATAGTGAACAAGGCGTGGACCCAAGAGCAAAACAGAAAGTGTGTGTATTTGTGCAAAGTAAGCCCAAGTCTTCTTCAATCTTCTGGACAGTTGTTTTGATAGAAGAAGGATTTTAAAAATCCAAATATTATAAAACCTGCACAAACAATAAGTACAGATTTGCCCTTGGGAAAGTGAAATAAATGTTCCCTTTTAGAGTTTGTGTGGGCGACAGCAGGCGTCCCCAGGTTGGATGGAGTTATGGAACTCCACCCTTGGAGGGGAGAGACAGGGAGGGAGAAAGACAGAGAAAGCGCAGGTCCCTGCTCCCTGCACCCACCCCGGCCCCAAGGCGCATTCAGAAGTGCATGAGGACATTTTTGTTGTACCACGTGGGAGGGAACAGCTGTACTAAAAGTCCCACAAGCCCATGCCCCCCACCGAGCCTCCCCCCTGCCCCCCCAGAGTGAGTGCACTTCTGGGCCCTTCTCTCTGCCTGCCTCCATTCCTGTGCCTCCCGCCTGGAGCTGGAGTCCAGATCTGTGCGTTTCATTCTACCTGGACCCTGACACCTGGCCGCAGGCAAAGAGACGGGTATCAGAACCAGCGCTGTAGAAAAAGCAGGTCGTGCTGGTCCAGAGACAGTCTACGGGGCTGCCGTGCGATGTTGCCTAAGAAAATGTCAAGGGTTATCTGACTATCCCCAAGCCTGGCCTCTTGCTGAATCGATCACTGAGCAAGTTGCAGGATCCTCATGGAGGAGGTGCGTTCATTCAGCCGGGTGTCCCCATGCCTAAGGAGAGGGGGCTGGCGGGGGTCCTCTCCCATGCCGTTCCCCAGCTACATGGTGACTCCGCAGAAGGCAGGGATTCTAGATCCCAGGTCAAAAGCACCCCCCTCACCCTGGGTTTGCACCTACTGGAGATTTGGTGGTTTTCTGGTGAAGTTCAGTGATTTTCCTAGTTAGCCCACCTGTCTGAACTGCTGGGTCAGTGTGCCTCACCGCCTCCACGTGCTCTGCTCACCGGCCTGGCTCCGTCAGCAGATGATGCTGAAAGCCCTGAAGGAATTGTGTCATCCTGAGCTGTTCAAGTTTATTTCCATTAAAAATACACCCAGAAACTAGGGCATGGTGAAGGATTGCTGACAAATGGGGAAGAGGAACAAATAAAGACGCCGAGGCCACCCGATTCCGTGCTGAGTCACCTCCCGACACACCATGAGCTGAATGTGGACACTCTCTCCTCGTCACTGTCACCAATTACAGTTCAAGAGGTCCCCGGATGGCTCGAGGGCAGCGATTTTCAACCGTGTGCTGCAAGGGTTGTTAATGTACTACCTGACTGTTTAGCCAGGGCACGGACCTCTTTCCCCTCAGGTTGTCCAATAAAACAACGACAGCAACCCACACAATAGCCGTCCAGTGTAAGTGAATCATATTGTTTTCGGTTAGATGGGCAAAACATATACTTTGGTCTGCAGTAGAATTGCGGTGCTTAGTTCGTGTGTGCCGGGAGATGAAGCAGCTCGGCAATTGTTGCTCCAGGGGCTTGTGAGTCACTGTTGGGAGGTGGCTCTGCTGTCTCATGAGCCCTCATTGTACTAAGGAGAACATGAAAGGGTAGGGACTGAGCTGGGTCACAGGTCTGGCTCGCTCCCAGGCCGGCCCTTCCCCTCCCCCAACCCGAACCTTGTGTCCGCACTTCCTAAGGAGGCAGAGGCAACTCAGAGGGGTCAGCGAGGGTATCCTCACTGTTATCAGTAAAGAATGCTTTCAGCTTCAAGTTACAGAAAACCAGATCAATGGCCGCCCAACTGGAAGGGCTAGTGTTTACTTAATGAGACTGGAGGGAAGTCGTCCCAGGGTTGGGCCGCTGGCTCAGCAATGTCAAGAGCAATTCAGGCTCCCTCCACTCTGCCTTTCTGAGCATGATGGCTTTTTAGTCTCACGTCACAAAATGGTTGCCACCGCTCTGGATATCAAGTCATTATATGTAGTAACCAAAGCTGGAAGAAGCTATCCAAAAAAAAAAGGAGGGGGGTGCAGCCTTCTCCCTGGCAGCCCTCTCTACCCAGAGTTTTAGTAAGGAAAAACTCTCCTTGCATCTCATTGGCCATAACCCAACACATGCCCACTCCTACACCAATCACTGGCAAAGGAGAATGAGACCATCAGGTTTGGTTTCAACCAATCAGGATTCACCCCTGAGGCTGGGCATGCCACAGTGCCACCAGCCAGGGCTCCCTCTGCAGGGCCTCGTGTGTAAAGTGGGGATAATCCATTTCCACCGCCTGTGGCTGTGCTGAGGACCATTGAACAAAAACACACTGCACCAGTATGAGGCAGGAATGTTATACTTGCAATTCTGAGGAGGAAGAAGTCTATAAAAATAGGCCTTTGATCATCAGAGAAATACCTTCTAAGAAGAAATGAGCTGCAAGATGTTGCTAAGAGACATTTGTACTTACCACAGACCAAACTTCTTCAGTAGAATAAATCCAAGGCGGAAACTCCCAGAATCCCGCAGAGACCTGGGCGTTGAAGAGAGGAGAGGACTGATGTGGGGAACTGAAAGGGTGGGGAGAATGGAGATGTGGCTGGATTCCTGGGCTGCGCCTGCAGCCCTGGCTGTGTGGGCTGGTGCTGGAGGGTATCAGAGCAGGAGCAGAGGAACGGAGGGGTGAGGGGGCGGGATTCAGGAGCTGCCTGCTGGTTTTCTGGAAGGAGGCGCCCAGAGGGGCAAGCTTTGGAAATCTCCAGGAAGAGGGTGAGGAGAGCCACAGGGAGGAAGGAGGCAACAGGCAGGGAGGTCTGGGCTGAGCAGGCTGAGTCCGGGTCTCCTGGTGGTGCAGTGGGGAGAATCCGGCCCCCCAGGCAGACACCTGCACTGCCCACCCCCCAGTTCTACCTCTGCATCACTGAAGGACCTGATCAGTTGCTCTATTCTAGAAGGCCATCAGCTTTCCTATCTGTAAAATGGGAGTTCTCCTTCTCTCATTCATTAATCATTCGTTCAACAAACACTTACTGAACTGCATAGGCAGAGGCCTGTAGTGTCAAAGTTGGTGTGATCTCGGGCTACTGGCTTCACCAATCTGTGCCTCAGTTTCCTTGTCTATAGAAGGGAGTCGACCGTCGAGCCTATACCTCACAGGTTCTCATGTCGGTTAAAAGTATTGCTGCGTGTGAAGGGCTCACAGCAGCGCCTGGCATGGAGCATGTGCTCAGTGTTAGCTGCTCTCCTGATGTTCCATGGGACGGTGCTGGGCCCCAGGGACAAAGTGGTGAGAGAGCAGGAGAATTATCATTTGGCACTTCGGCTCCAGTGGGGGATGCAGACATTGATCACATGGTCACTGGAACCAAAGTAGGAATAAATGGTGGTTAAGAGATCTGAAGCAGTCAGAGGGTCTTATGGCCACAGCACCTGGCCAGTTGTACAGACCATGGGAGGCTTCCCCAAGATCTGAAGGACAAAGGGGGTGAACTGGATGAAGCAGGGGAAGCGTCCAGGCAAAGGGAGCAGCGTGTGTGAACCCTGAGGTGGGGTGGAGCACGGCGTGCAGGAGAATCTGCTGGAAGGCCTGCGGGTCTGATCTCTGAGTGGGAAGGAGAGGTTCCCAAGAGGGCGTGGGGGGCAGACCTGACCCTGGGGCCACCTTGTGGACTTGGTGTTCTATCCTTGGAGAAATGGGAGGCCATTGAGTGGCTATCAGCACAGTACTGACACCATCACAGTTGTGTCTGAAAAGGCTCTCCAAAGACTGGGGGCAACCGAAAGTCCATCAGCAAGGGACGAAGTGCACAAATTATGGTACGCCCATACAGTGGTAAACCTATGGCTATTTTTAAAAAGAGCAAGGGGGAGTGACTCTTCATGTACAGAGAGGGTGCAGCCTCCGAGACATGTCAACCGAGCCAGGCAGAGCAAACCGGGTTTCTCTGGGGGCTCCCATCAGCGTGAGCTGCGGCAGGGAGGGAGAGGTGGGCATGGCCGACCCTCGAACAGCGCGGGCTCGAACTGCCCGGGGCCCCTCACACGGGGATTTTTTTCAATAAAGATGGTAAACGTATTTTCTCTTCCTTATGATTTTCTTACTAACATGTTCTTTCCTCTAGCTAGCTCTATTGCAAGAGTACAGTATATAACACATATACCATAAAAAATGTGTGTTAATCGACTGTTTATGTTATCCATCGGGCTTTGGCCCCCCGTCGCCTAGTCTTAGTCTATTTGTTGGGGAGCGAAAACGCATGTGTGAATTTTTGACTGCTTGGGGGTCAGCACCCCAACCCCTGCGTGGTTCAGGGATTGATTGTATGCATGTACATATTCAAATATGCACAGAACAGCTCCGGAAGAATTCTGGAGAAACCGGTATATTAATTTTCTCCAGCAAGCGAAGCTGAGTAGCTGGAAAAGGAGACTTTTCTCTGCACACTCTTTTGTGCCTGTTTAATTTTGAACTGTATGTTTCTTGACTTAGATAGACAGACAGACAGACAGGGCAAAACATTATGAATAAAGGGGTTCCTTGGCTGCTCTGTAGAGGACGGGCTGATGAGCTGAGGGGAGACGTCATCAGTCGGTGAGTCATCCGGCCACGAGCTGGTGGCCTGGCCTGGAGAGGGGTCGGGATGGACAGAAGTGGACGGATGCAGAGACACGCAGGAATGCACACTGCATTCTCTTTACAGGCCCTTCTGCTCCGAGTCTGCCACTGAATGGACAACGAGACTCTGAGGTGGGAGAGCTTGCTCTCCGCCGTCACTCCTTTGGCTAAAAGGTGCATGTTTTGCAGCTGGTGGCAGAAGAGGCACCACCCTGGGACCTGAACATAAAAAGCAAGGGCAGAGTTAGGAGGGGAGGACCGTTTGGGCAGCCCCTTCCATCTTAATTCCTTCCTCACCGGTCAACCTCCCTTGTGGAATTCTGGGAGTCAGAGCCCTTAGGGACTCTGTCTCGCTGCAGTTCTAGGCAAACACATGGCCTCTTGGGGTCCCGCGTGGCAGTCCCACCCCGCCTCGCCCAGGGTCACCCCTTCCACCTGCTAGCTCATGGGGAACATGTCCTCAAGGAGGAAGACGCTAACCCTTCCATTTAAGGTTTTGAGGGAGTGTATCCTGAACGGAGCAGTTGACTTCTGGTTAGAATGCAGATGCCTTGGGGAAACAACATGCAAAGCTATAATTCACTCAAGAAAAGTACAAAGCAACCTTTATAAAGTGGTAAGTCACATGGTCACTAACAAAGGAACACAGCTCACTAACCAAAACATAATTCCAGTTTCGAAGATTGTCATAAAGTTAAATATACGCTTACCGTCTGAACTAACGATTATGCTCGTACATAGTTACGCAAGAGAAATGACAATATGTCCACTCACAGGCTTCTATGTGAATGTTCATAACAGCTTTGCTCATAACAGCTCAAAACTGGAAAACATCCCAGACACCCATCAGCTGCTCAGTGGATAAACTGTGGCACATCCACACAATGGAATATTACTCAGCAACCAATAGGAGCAGATATGGGTACACGCGGCCACATGGATGCCC